>CM065919.1:6794675-6953207 GCA_033439105.1 Magallana nippona | reverse complement strand
TGTGATGATCACTCATGTCCTACAAACTTTATGTTTAACACTCTCCAGATCTGTATGGTTTTTTCAATAACACGTATCAGTTACTTAAATTCAAAATCTTTTATTGAAGTCGGCTTATGCGTTTAAAATGATCATACGTTGTTTCACTTTGACAATTGAAAAGGCACCCAGAGTAATAGCCGGGCTGTTTCAATTGTTATTTGTAAACACTTAATAGCAGATTTCACTTCGAATGTCCAAATAACTTCTAACCCCCCTTACGTTTAAAAAATGTGATTGCGTTAAACATGTATTAAGAAATGGTAAATGTCCATTCATGCATAAATGGCAATCCATACATGTACATTTATATATTCACAAAAAAAATCTGTGCAATAAATGCATTGAAATAGTGTTAAAATTTACGATACATACTTCCTTTAAAGTGTTTTTATCGAATCAAAAGGTTCTTCGTTATCTAATGGCATATTAAAATTCCGGAAGCTTTTCTTTTTTATGGAGACATAGATAAGAATTCGCGAGATACATATATACAGAACCTTTGACTGAATGGTTAAAATGTTTAATGTTTAATGGAGTAGCTGTAACGAGCTTTTGCTTTTGACCGAGATTTTGATAAACCGACGATCTTCTCCCTGAATTTTTTCAAACATTACAACCCACCTGTCGGTACCTGTATATTCCACACTGATTAATACGTCCCTTCTTCAAATTGAACACCTGTCCACGGCTCCTAATCTCATCAAAGACCTGAAGTAAAATCAGTATATGGCATTTTTAAAGATAAAATTGCTACTAAAAGGGATACTTTCACATTTGGAAAGGCACATGAGAGAGAGAGAGAGAGAGAGAGAGGAGAGAGAGGAGAGAGAGAGAGAGGAGAGAGAGAGGAGAGAGAGAGAGAGAGAGAGGGGGGGATATTCTTTTCCTCTAAATTGCCGCGAAATGGCCTTTGGAGAGTAAAGTTTACTTATATACTAGTATGTATGTATATATATGTGCGTCAAACTGACCCGAATCATTTTATGTTGACACTGCAAACATAAGGGGTAATGGAGCATTTCATTTCAGAAAATGAATCCGATTTTAATTTGATCCTTCTTCGAAGAGAGGTGCTCGCTCCTTGGTGAAAATCGAATAAGTAAAAAGTGTGTTTCTTGGGGGATTATTAGGAGACTCAGAGTTTATACCTTCCGACAAGTTCACTTGTAGCAACAGACAGAAGCGGTAGAAACCGGATTCAGACACAGTGGTTGTGTAGATTGAGAATTTCTATCGCGGTTAGTCATTCTTGAGTGAGCTGGAAAATGAATGTCTGACGAATTAAGGAGTTGGTTGGAGTTTCTTTCATTAGTGAGGCCCGGGTGAGTTTTAGGCTGCCGATTTAATTAAGCTTTGTTTATTTCAGTCACTTGTCTTTATTGATAAATATAGGTAAACGTTTTCAAAGACAGTTGCAGTCTTAATTAGTTAAAATAGTTCTTGATTAGTATAAAAATAAATATAGAATAAGCTCGTCTCAATGAACTATTAATGTTTACCGTTATACGTTTTGAACTCTTATAGAAATTCATAATTTCCAAAAAGTGATTTTATGCATGGTGCAGATGAAAATGTATTGAACAATTACGAAAACTGTTAACAATTTAAAAATAAATTGTTGAGGAAATTTAAACCACTACTTGATTTTTTTCATACCTTTAACTGAAAATAATGATACAATATGTTATCTAAATCATGTACCCGGTCCTTTTGTTTTGTTTTGGTGTTGTGACTTTGCTCCTTTGACTGATCGAGCAATAACTTGTGTGAGGGGAGCAGTAACTTGTGTGAGGGAGGGTTTGTTTTTCTGCCGTGCTGCTGTCTTATCTCACGTGTAATGTCGAATTGGCTCACCTCGTCTGAAGCATGCCAATTATTTGTTTGTGCGAATCAAAATACATCAGGGCTCGCCGGAAGATATTTTTTTAAAAGCTTGAAAGTCTCTCTCTCTCTCTCTCTCACTCTCTCTCTCTCTCTCTCTCTCTCTCTCTCCTCTCTCTCTCTCTCTCTCTCTCTCTCTCTCTCTCTCTCTCTCTCTCTCCAAGCTATAAAAATCCCGAATTGGCCAAGGTGTGATGACGTCGCTGACGTAGCTTGCCCCCTTCAGTCATATTATACTCCCCTCTTTCATATCGTGTCTTGTCATTTATTATATCACATCTCTAGGGCGGCTTGCAATCATTAAGCAGGGCACTTTGTTCACGTGTAGACGTCTATGTACGTAGCGTGCTGTACCAGAAAGAATTAAGCTCTTACACTTCAATCGTTAGAAAACATTACCCACCCTCATTCGGAATGTGCCAGACCTTATCAAAACAGATGAAACAATCTATAATAAAGTTTATTAAAATTCTTTCTTTGAAAAAAAATAGATATATATTATCGTAAGTATGAATGCATTTGTTGTACTAAAAAGATGAAATATAAAGTGCATATATAAGTACACAGAGATCAACCTTAGTACACACCACAGCCCCAGACTACGTGTTGTGTTTTTATAACACTTGTTGTAGAGTTTGTTCATTATTTTTTTCGAAAATCTAACCATAAACAAAAGTTTTATTAGTTGATTTGAATTTTGCGTCCCCGCCACGGATATAATGTAATAATTTAAGCCACCACTGATAACTAAGTTGGTTCTTGTATTAGGTCAAAACTTTTCAGTTTTTTTTTTTTTAGAATTCCTGAAATCTCCTTAAGGAGGAAATAAAGAAAGAATGAATGAATGGGTGTAGCTAACTTTGTACCGGACATGGCACTGTACGATTCACTGTTAATGGCCTTTTACGACCTCGTATCTTTAGTACCTATAATTATTTTTTATTTTATTTTCAGATTCCGGTCGTGGCTTTGTGGATATAATGGACTTCGCCATGTTTTCTCAAATCGCTCAGATCACTGACCACCTATTCCTGAGCAGCGCTGCTGCTGTCAAGACAGACAGAATCCGAAACTACGGCATCACCCACGTGATCAACCTAACTCTTGAAATCCCAAACCTAAATCTCCCCAATCTAGAATGTATCCAGATTCATATAGAAGATGCACCCCATGCTAGACTGAGCGCATACTTTGACAGATGCGCAGACAAGATTAACGATGTGCACATGCGCGGCGGACGCACTCTAGTCCACTGTGTAGCAGGAGTAAGTCGGTCAGCTACCATTTGTATTGCGTACCTAATGAAGTACCATAGGATGCCTCTGGAGCAAGCGTACTATCATTGTAAGAAGAGGAGGCCAGTGGTGCACCCCAATTGTGGATTTTGGCGCCAACTGATCGATTATGAGCGGAGAACGCACGGAAGGAATTCGGTAAAGATGGTGTCGTCGTCCTTTGGTCCAATTCCGGAAGTGTATCAAGAAGAGGTCCGGAACATGGTATATTTCCCGACATCCCGTCGCAATCACTATCGCCCGGCCCTGCCACCTTGGAGATAATTATATAGATTCTCAAATGCATGATTATAAGAAAATGCACGAGGTGGAGCTTATGTACATATACATATGCATAAACAACTTATTTAATATAAAAGAAACTTGCCACAACGGATTTTGTTGACCATAGCCAGCTTGAGCAGTCTGTGCTAACAATGACAACTGCTTGAGCAGTATGCGCTGAATTTGATCTGTGCTTAAGCGGTTTATGCTGTTAATTACCGTTTTTGTGCAGTTTGTGCTATTATTAACCATTGCTTGAGCAGCCTGTGCTGAAATGGCTGCCAGCCACTCCGCTGTTTAGCATGTATATATCGAAGACTAATTGTGAATATTATTTGATGAAAAATATCCAGTACAGCATAAATTTATTTCATGACCTTGAACATCTGGTTAAACGTTGTGGAGTTCGACCAATTTTCTTGCTTTTTATTTATATGCTTTATTTGCTTCTGTTATTTTACCTCAAGCAAAAAATGTCAAATATTTCGCAAGCATCCACTGGATACAATATTGCTGACTCTACAATAGCAATAACCTCGATTTCGATGCAGTGTAGTTTCTTCTCCTAGATTTGTTTGATATGACATTAGTATTCTGAGAGTTGTATTGAATGATTCGATCTTGAACTATTGACAAGTTCGATTACTCTATATCAGTAATATCAGTATTATATTTATCATAGTGTTTGTTTTTAAAAGTTGAAGATTTATAAATGTTTTGATTTATTTATTTATTTCTAAATTGAATTAAACATTATTTTTCTACAGACCTTCTTGTTAAACCACTTCCGTTTTACAAACAATCAATGGCTTCATGAAAAGCAGGATGCGTTCTAACGTTGTTTCTTACTGTTTTGCGTCTCAGAGAGACTATTCCGCTCTTACTGTAACGTCACGTTGCCGATGGAGCGTATCTTCCGCCAAGTGTTTGGCGAGGTCAATGAACAGCGAGAGATATTCATAATGCCATCACCCATATGTTACGACCTTCGTCTGAATAACGGACAACTTTCACTTCCAATCCCATGCGAGGCATTCAATATCCCTTTGAGTCAATGACCCGTAGCTCGCCGCACATAAAGCGAAAGCTACATTTATTAGCGTAAAGTTTGTTTCTCTTTGAATTGCTTTAATTATTTTGCAAAATCAAAGTACTGAAAGTATACCGGCATGCATGCTTCATCGGGTTGGCAGCAAATATAATAATTATAACATGGCACTTCTATTTACTATTTTTTTTTTTTTATATTACTGAGATTGAATTATGATACAACCACACCGCCTGATTTTAAATTCTGATATGTTGTTGCACCGATAGATTGTCATAAGCACCATAATAGTGGATATAAAGGGGAAATCGTTTAAACGATGTTTGCAATGCTATACCATTTTAAAGTTTGTTTGGGTTTTTTCCTCTTTTTTCTTATTTTAAACATGAAGCTATAGCTATTATATTTATAACAACTGTTCATTTAATCCCAAAATTTGAAATTGGTTAACAATGGAATTTTTCACTTGATGGATAGATGGATGGATAAATTGGATGGATATTTGGATGAATTTGATGGATTGCTTGCTTGATTGCTACAAAAACACATATATTAATCACCACGAGTTTTCATCTGTTTTTTGTATTTTACCTAATTATATTTTTTACCTCTATATCTCTATTGAAATACGAAAGAAAGTACAGATCATTGAAATAGCCCAAAATTAACTTAATTTACTCTAATTTCACCATGAAACAACTTATCAATTTCAATCAGAAAACTACCAAGTACTTAAAATATTCATTAAACAAACGATTTTATTCCCTTGTTTTAAACAATTAATGACTTTATTTTAAAAAAAAAATCGCACGGTAAGTCGGATAACTAGGATAGATTGTATACATATGATGCTTTTGTATAATCATATATGATGCTCGAAGACAAATCCCAGCATTCAGATCATTTTCTTAGTACACTGATACGCATGCATGCGACCATAATATGTAAGGTAAGAAAGATAAAATGTGCCCATTGTGCGACTTTTGAAAATGAAATATGTTTTACCTATGGGTTCCCGGTAAATATATTTGTAACAATAATTCTGCATTCCAGTTTTAAGGTGTGAGCTGGTTTCACAAAGCAAGAAAAAAAGAGGATTGAGATTCTGGTTGGAGAAGGGAGACGATTACGTCATTATGTCTTTTTTCGCCATCAAGAAGACGTTTAGTGATGTTCGTCCCTCGGCAACGACCGACAACTCTTTGTTTTTTGTTTGTTGACAGTATATATTATATTTTTATCTGAAAATAAGGATTGTGGGTTTTTAGTAGAATTATTTAAACATCCTGATCACACTTATAGAAAGTAAGTTATACAATAGTATAAATGATAAATTATGTAGCAACACACAACTTTTAGAATATGCCTTTTTTGTTCATTAAATTTTGAAATTAATTAAGGAATAAGGAATCATTCTTTGAGTATTATGAGGTGATAATTTTGGTCGGGGCGTGGTCTAATCCAATAAAGCCTGAAGGGCTTTATGATAGATTTGACCACGCTCCGACCGAAATTATCACCTCATAATATTCAAAGGATGATTCCTTATTACTTATACTATTTATATTATTTCCAATTTCTACACTTTAAAAACAACATTTTAAAAGCACTATTTTTTCATGTAGCACATGCTATGTATCACTACGCGGCGCAGCCAATACCGTTTTTCGGTTATGCTATAAGACACGCCTATTTGGTGTCGCTCATCTTTTATGAAATTATTGGGCTATAGGCTTCAAATTTGATTCGTAATGTTATCACAAAGACAGTTGAAAATGTAAATATATCTTTATAATTTTATACACGTACAGAATTTTATATTTAACGAAATGTAAAATTGATTCTAAGCAAACTTATTTAAAATTATTTCAAGACCACTCTTAAAATTGAAAATATTGTATATTTGTTATGTTACATGATCTAGTTCTGAATAAGTTTTATGTATGAACTATGTTTCTTCATACGGGTCTTTTTAATGAATATACTACATACAGGGTTATTTTCGACCTGCATTATTTTTACAGTTGTAAACGATTAATTCGCCCTAACGCACTTTCAAATACAATCGGGTATCTTCTCTGCCGGAAAGGCCCGAGAAGTTGTGATTGGGATAATGTGTAGTTCCCAGTTAGCCCCATTTAAAATTCGCCCTCCGTCAAAAAGCTATAGATTATAGATTACTATAGATAGATTATAGATTACTATAGATAGACTATAAATTACCAAAGCCATTGGGCGTAAATTTCCCTGTATAAAGTATCTAATAGTGTAAATGAATCTGTAAATAAATCTTAGTTGTTGCTTGCAATTATTTTTTTATTCATTAAAATGTGAGACTGGTATATCTAAAAACATTCAAGAAGTCCTTTATATAATAGAAGTTGACATGAATACTTTTTCAAGCGGAAGTTTGTCGTGACGTCATCCAAAGCGTCAATCCCAGAATTCCAAGAATATGTCTGTTGCTTTTGGCGAACAGGTCACCTCTGAAAACCAAATTTGAGCAATTAATATTTTAATAATATTTTTAAAACCAAAAATTCTACTGATTTTTTCCCTTTCGGCAATATTCACAGTCATATATGAAGCGTGTACATGAACCAACCTGTCAGATGGCCGTTCCTTAATTCTAGCCCCGAAACGTTTAATCTACAAGTGAAATGTATATTTTCTTTGTTTAGATGGTTTGCACAATACATTTTTTATCCATCTTGTTCAAATTAAATATGATCTTATATATTTGGATCGCTTCACATTTGTTGGATCGAATCATCGAGGTAGTATACTTTTATATCAATTAAATCATATAATGATCAGAGAAAACTATTTACCTTGTTGGCTAATTCATAAAATGCATCCAACGGTCCAATCATGTGGCTCTCTTTATCTGCTACAAACAGCTCGGCGCTTTTTACTTCAAATCCTGGTGAACATGACACGAGAGTGTTGAAACTATTCGCCCCTTTTGGTATTCTATATGGTCGCGTCGAGCGCTCTGTCTTCGCTCTGTGTTTTATTCTTGGACGACATTCCTCGCCCTTTTGCGTCGCATTAACAGAAACAAGGGAGACGATTTGTCTGGTTAACGTGACAGGGAAAACCATGTCATTACGGAAAGCTTTAACTTTTCTGGTTGAACATGCTGAACTTGAATGCAGACCACGGCCATACCTCTGGACTCTGGAGAAGCGACGTCTTAACAGTGTTCTTCCTCTTCTTAGTGGAAAATTCTTCAAACTATCTTTGCGGTTTACTTGTGTATTTCTGCGATAATTTATAACCTTTTCTGTTTCGCTCTCAATATCTCTTCTGTAAATTACTCTTCTATGACGCACAACGCGTCGCATGCTATTTTTAGAATGACGCACGACGTGTCCCATGCTGTTTCTTGAACGTTGCATATTGCGATTTATATTTTTCCTCGAACGACGCCCAGTGCGTCTCATTCTGTTTCTTGAATTAGGTACACTTCGATTTATTCTGTTTGGTGAACGATGCACATGACGCCCCTTGGTGCTTCTCGAATGACGCAGATTTTGACTAAAGTTGTTTTTGATATGACGAACAAAGCGTCCACTGATGTTTCTTGAATGACGCTTATTTCGATTTATGTTGTTACTTGCACGACGCACAAAACGTTCCACGTTTCTTTTTGAACGTCGCGTTTTGCTGTTATTTGAACGATGCGTATATCGCCCCAAGCTCTCTCGTGAGCGACGCTTATTGCGTCCCACGCTACGTCTAAAACGACGTATATTTTGTCCAAAGTATTCTGTAATAGGCTTTTTTCTACCGAGCCAAATAGTCTGGTCCTTCAATTTTGTTAGAACCCTCCCAGCATTGGTAAGAGCTGACCTAATTTTTCCTTCTCTCCTCTGTAATCTTCTTGATTGACGATATATTCGTCCTCGTCGATTTTCAATGAATTTCGAAGACTTCAGAATAGACGATTCTTTGCGTTGTCTGTGTGTTTTAAATCTTCTTCTTATATTCGGTGCGGATTCCGTTTCTAACATTTGACGCTTGCTCATTCTGGTTATTTCAACTTCCGGTGTCCCAGACGAGGCAGCAATGCGTACAAATCTTTTCTTTCCGTTGCCTGTCCTTTTTGATCGTCTCATATATCGGCGCAATTCTCTAACAGTTCCGTGTGATGAAAAGGTATTTGGTTTAGTTGGAGTGGAAGTAATTCTCTCTCGAACTTTTTCATCAGAAAATTTCGAACTGAAAATGGGCTTGGGGTAAATCATTTTACAAGTTGGATTCAAAACTCCGTCAAATCCAACTTCTACTTCCAAGTTCATGGAAGTATTATACATGTTTTCGGGTCTCTCGGGTTCCTTCGAAAGCCATGCTCTATTTGATACTACGATGTTCTTTGAAGTCTGTGTCCGGTTCGTTCCGGACTGAAATGTTTTTCGAGACTTTTCGATAAAAGAATCCTGAGAACAAATGCCGTTTTTCTGAAGGCAGGTTACAGCAGTGAGCATGAAGAGTACGGCACACACAGGCGTCGGGGAGTGCATTGTGGAAGAACTGCAAGAGAGATGTTTTCAGTTATCATTAATTTACTGTTATAATATTAGATGTCGGCTTTGAATGAGAAAATTAAAACTCAATGCAAGCGTGCAACAAGAAGCAAATTCATCAGTTAAATTGTTAAAATCAAAAACTGCTTGTGTTCGTACAATTAATGTGATATTGCGCAGACTGCTTATTAATGATATAACGCTACTGGAATTACATTTTAAGCGTCTAAGCTTGTTATGTGATTGTGTTGTATAAAGTTTATTTGAAGTATTTGAATTGAGGGTGCATTAGAATTTTATAAAAGACAAATGTCATTTATATAGTTTGAAGAGATACTAGTACATTTTTTTTGTTATAAATGAAAGTCCCTTTAGAAAAAGGTTGAATTTTCCTATAAGAAATACACGAAAAGATTTCTGACAGAGAAAACAATTTCATCCGTGTAGGAATAATTTTATTATTTTTTTTTCTTATTGTAGTTAACTCTGAAATATTAATTCTTCAGAATTGCAATTTTTGGCCATAAGATGTTATGAAACTCATTTAGAGAAACCAAATTTACCTCACAAGTCGCAACATTTAAACCATCTGATCTGTACCTCGCTTCTAGAAAAAAAAGAAAGAAAGGAATTAGTGTTCATTTCATGGGTTTTGTTCTTGTTTAATTTACGTTTTTAAAACCATATTGGCCTCAAATGGCATCACCCCCCCCCCCCCCCCCCCCCCCCATAAGACTTAAAAGCTAAAATGATAAACCGGTCAGGTTAAATGGAGAATCAAATATTGTTCCATCTCAAATGTAATTTGAAAAGTACATGTAACTCATGATCTCATATTGTAATAACATACTCGTCTGGTATTATTAATGAATGTCATTAATATCAATTAATGTAAGTCCTTTATAACAGTTATTTTTCAGTGATCAATTAAGGTTTCCTTCTGTATACTTATTTCAGAAATTGTAAAATAAAAAAAAAATCAAAAGAAAAGCAGTCTAAAACAATTCATGAAATATAGCAATGTTAATGCATTCAGACAGTCATGCAAATTAGGAGCTACAATCTCTAACAAAGGAATTTAGGAACAAACTATTACATGCTACGGGTTATAGGGAACTTACTTTCGCACCAAACTGTAATATAACAAATAACGGATGATAGAACACAGTAAAAGTCATTTTAATTAATTTTCACAAAAAATGGGAGGGGGTGTGAACTATGATTGATACAGCTGTCTCAAACATGATAAGAAGAAAGAAAAAGAAAGAAAACGTTATTTTTTTCCTCAAAACTGTAGACTGTAAACATGAATAAGGAGAATATTCAGAATACTGGTACACTGTATTATAGATTTCAACAACAACACCCCCCCCCCCCGCAAAAAAAAAAAAAACAAACAAACAAACAAACAAAGCAAAAAAAAAACCCAACATTGAACCTACCGACAGATCATAGAGTCCTCTCTAGAGTTATGGAAGATCTTATATTTATACCCCTCCCCCAAATAATTTGCCATCTTGGCCTCAAGAAACGTATTCTGCATGTTCTCTTGCAGAAAATTACAAACATGAATCTTTGTAATTCTCATTCTCTGCAAATTGTATTATTTTCATGGCTGGATGGCCATTCTAAATTGCTAATTATATCTTTGTCCTAAAAAAGGAGTATTGTTAATTAGTATTGATTTTCTCAAGCAAGAGTTTCAGTTGGCTTTTTACACCCAGAGAGAAAGGTAAAATGAGATACGTTGCTTTATCTAGACAAAATGCAGTTTTAAATTCTTCAAATGTAAGTACTACATCAAATTTAATAAAACTGTTCCCTGCTTTCAAAACTATAAGTACATGTACATACTCACGAAAGTTCACAGAAGATATTCGGATGTCAGAAATTAATGGTTAACCAAAGATACTTGAAGTGTTGAAACTGTGTGGCACGGGAAAAAAATTGGAACCCGGTGCAAGCTTTGTTTTAGATCTGAAGATGTTATCTATAGAAATCTATGGGATTTTCTCTATAGAGATTTCTCGAGCTCCAAACTTTGTTTTACATCACGAGATGTTCTCTATAGAAAAAAAGAACAAAAAAAATGGAACCCAGTGCTACATAAACTGCTCCATTTGATATCATAAGATGATCTCTATAGAGATTCTTCAAGTTACAAGCTTTGTTTTACATCATATGATGTTCTCTATAGAGATTCTTCAAGTTTCAAACTTTGTTTTACATCATAGGATGTTCTCTGTAGAGATTCTTCGAGCTTTGTTTTCACATCATGACATGTTTTCTATAGAGATTATTTAAGCACCAAGCTTTGTTTAACATCATGACATGTTTTTTATAGAGATTATTTAAGCACCAAGCTTTATTGTACATCATGACATGTTTTCTATAGAGATTATTTAAGCACCAAGCTTTGTTTTACATCATGACATGTTTTTTATAGAGATTATTTAAGCACCAAGCTTTGTTGTACACCATGACATGTTTTCTATAGAGATTATTTAAGCACCAAGCTTTGTTTAACATCATGACATGTTTTTTATAGAGATTATTTAAGCACCAAGCTTTATTGTACATCATGACATGTTTTTTATAGAGATTATTTAAGCACCAAGCTTTGTTTAACATCATGACATGTTTTTTATAGAGATTATTTAAGCACCAAGCTTTATTGTACATCATGACATGTTTTTTATAGAGATTATTTAAGCACCAAGCTTTATTGTACATCATGACATGTTTTTTATAGAGATTATTTAAGCACCAAGCTTTATTGTACATCATGACATGTTTTTTATAGAGATTATTTAAGCACCAAGCTTTGTTTAACATCATGACATGTTTTTTATAGAGATTATTTAAGCACCAAGCTTTATTGTACATCATGACATGTTTTTTATAGAGATTATTTAAGCACCAAGCTTTGTTTAACATCATGACATGTTTTCTATAGAGATTATTTAAGCACCAAGCTTTGTTTAACATCATGACATGTTTTTTATAGAGATTATTTAAGCACCAAGCTTTATTGTACATCATGACATGTTTTTTATAGAGATTATTTAAGCACCAAGCTTTATTGTACATCATGACATGTTTTTTATAGAGATTATTTAAGCACCAAGCTTTATTGTACATCATGACATGTTTTTTATAGAGATTATTTAAGCACCAAGCTTTGTTTTACATCATGACATGTTTTCTATAGAGATTATTTAAGCACCAAGCTTTGTTTTACATCATGACATGTTTTCTATAGAGATTATTTAAGCACCAAGCTTTGTTTACATCACAAGATGACCTGTATAGTGATTCATGGAGCTCCGAGCTTTGTTTTCGCATCATAGGATGTTCTCTATAGAGATTTCTCAAGCTCCAAGCTTTGTTTTACACTACATGCTATTCTCAAAATGTCAGTGAGTCAACAGGATATTACGCCATTTGTTCAAATACATACATGTACAAAAATATTTGGTACAAATATTCTGGTACAAACTAACATTATAAGGAATTATTCTAGTTACTGTATGGATTATTTGAATATTTTGAACTATGTATAGCTAATGGATAGCACTGAAGTAAAGAATCACATCCTTTTGTACCCTTGCTTAAGCTATATTCTGCAACTATCACTTGCATTAAACCAAAAATGTACTTGGTCAATGCTGAAACATAGCCTCCTGCAATCACTCCAGTCTCTGAAGAATAGTGACATCATCTCAATATACATTGCACAAGTAGCATTATTAAAGTATCAACTGCTTAAATTACAAGATTTGTTAAAAATAATTTCTTTGGCAGGTATTATCTACAACAGCGCTGTAAGATCAACAAAATGCTTGGTTATTGTCTTCAAATATAAGTCATCCATTACATCTTTTTAACCCATGCCCAAATTTTGCTCACTTTTTAAGACAGTAAACATGTATTACAGTGTATGTACTGTATATCTTCCATAGATGCATAAGGCATTATATCATTGAAGCACTCATAGTAAAAAAATGAAGAAAATGTTAAGTGTTAGCCTAAAAATTGTTTATTAATAAAGATTATTTTCATAAAAATGTATAAACATTACAAGTTATCTATTTACAACATGTACAATGTACCGGACAATAATCAGATAGCATTCAAATATTCAAGTCTAGCAATGCATGTATTTATAAATACATGACACAGTGTATATCACAAAATGTATAAATTCAATAATCAACTACCTGTCATCTGTTTATATCATCCACAGCATAATTCAAGCTGCACAGATAAAAATATTCTACAGTTTATCAATATCACTGGCAGAGAAATCAAACACGGTCTATGCGTATCACAACCACAGAAAATATAGACTTTTTGGTATTAGCGTTATCTCCTTCTTTCGAATTCTTTCCTTATCCATTCGGAGTCTTGGTAGAACCTGGGGTCCCCTAGCTGTAGGGCGGTTCTCTTATAGAAATAGTAGTACAGTACAGCACCTAAGTAAACAAAACAGTAATCTGATTCAAGTAAGATTATTTTCATTTTTGTTCAGTCAATGTGTGATGAGATGTATTCTTGTGTGTGTTCAGAGAGAGAGAGAGAGAGAGAGAGAGAGAGAGAGAGAGAGAGAGAGAGAGAGAGAGAAAGAGAGGGAGGGAGGGAGGAGAGACAGACAGACACAGAGAGAGAGACAGACAGACAGAGAGAGACAGAGAGAGAGACAGACAGACAGAAAGAGAGGGAGAGAAGAGAGACATAGAGATAGAAAGAGAGACAGACAGACACAGAGAGAGATGGTTCATGAACAATAAAAGTATAAAGTTAGACGTACAGGTGACAGTCGATGGCTCGAACTTCGATCTCTCGAAGTTATTGATCTCTCGAAGTGAAATCACGGTCCCGATTTTTTTCTCTATATAACTAAGCAAATTTACTCTTGATCTCTCGAACTCCGATCTCTCGAAGTTCTTGATCTCTCGAAGTAAAACCTGGGTACCGTTATACATATTTCATTGTTTTTCACTCTTGATAACTCGAAGTGGTTGCTGTGTACACACGCGGCCGATCAAGCATATAATTATAGCTCCGTCCTTACCTGGATGGTCGAGTGAACACCTGGGGGCTAGCACGGTAGTGTTATTTGGTTGATTACGTAAGTGACACTACCCCCTTGCTTCCTTCAAAGGGTAGATAGGTAAATTGTAACTGATCTACATGTATTAATTTCAACAACTTGTGAAAATTACGGTATACTGAACTGCTCTTTACTTAAAATATTCTGTGATTAAGAAAACATAATATACTTAAAAGTTTTTAAACTTGAAAAAATCCACTTAATAACCACACAGCTAAGTTCTGTATTGTTTAAATTGAAGTAATGTAGCAGAAAATACGAATGAAATCATGTTAGACTATCCTTCCATGTTATAAATATTAACTTCCGGCTACTATAATTTTAGAACCAAAATGACCCGAACAAAAAAAATTTCCGGATTTTTTAAAACTTTCGATCTCTCGAACTCTTGATCTCTCGAAGTTTAATCATGGTCCCCTGAAGTTCGAGTTATCGAGATTCACCTGTATATCAAATGTTTAACTCACCAGTTCTCTGTATTACAAACAAAGGGATAAACCCAGGTGTTTCCCAGATGTAAAGGTTTGGTTCATCCCATCTTAAAGTCTGAAATTATAATAAAACCTGTAGTCAAAACTATGCAATATGTTATGCATCCATTTCCATTTTCAGATAAAGAAGACCCAGTGAGTTCATAGTTCACAGATAAAAAACAAAACAAAACAATTATGACATACCATTTCCCATACATGAAGACCAACATTCAGTCCAAAATAAATAAAGGTTATTCCTATAGCGACCTTGAATTTTTCGATGAGGATACTGACGAGGCCCGCCTGGAAGATGTAGGTGTTGAAGAACAGCAGGAACACCACGATAACCGCAAACAAAATACATACATCCTGAATACTGAAAAAAAGAAAGAGAAAAGAAATCAGCATTCTAGTCCTTGATTAATGCATAAAGAAATCTGTTTATGCATAAATTAATGAAATGTTTATATATATGTTTTCATATATTTCACATTACTTTTATTTTTAAAACTGTTTTGAATTAAATAACTTTTATTTTTAAAACTGTTTGAATTAAGTTACATCATCTGATGAGTAATGCCAATGTCAAATGTAGAATATAAATCGGTAATAAAAAATTATTAACTTTTATAAGTCTGTCTGATTTCTAGGTCAATGCAGTGATTGTATTGGTCTGGGGAAATCTTGGTAAATAAATATAAACAACAAACTTATGCCAAAGAAAGGTAGTGGAACAGGTTAGCACCACAGACTGAGCCTGTGTCACCTGGCCCAAGGATCATGAAGCAAACTTAGACTTAAGTCAAAACTTGTACATTGTCTTAATCTCTCTTGATTGAAAACACTGACAAAATAGAAATGCTACTAAAAGTGTCTTGATATAACGTTGTTAATTACAAATTTCAATTGTCATTTTATGATAAACAATTATTTAATGACCGATTAAAATTTTGACTTAAGTCTGAAATTGCTTCATGATCCTGAGGCCTGCTTCGAAGTCAGAAACAATGCTACTACTTAGATCTGTACTGTACTAACTTTAACTGTTATACTGGTTAGTCTACAAGTCCCTGTAACCTACTCCATAACATATCCAAGTATATGTAGGTGTTATATGTTTGAATTACTGTATACAGGGAAATATTTGCCCTCGTTTTATTTTTGCCCCTTTCGCCCTCCTTGTCAGTGGGCGAATTTAAGATTTGGCAAATTCTAATGTCTCAAATTATCTCTCTTTAAACACAACTAAGTCTGGGCAAATTCAAGATAGGGTGAAACCGTTTGCAAGTGAAGAGGGGCAAAATAAGACAGGGCGAAAATAACCCTGTATACAGAAGTCAAGCTGTGTAAAAAAACCCTGTTTTTCGCAACTTAAACATACGTAAAAATAATATTTGCACACAAAGAACTACTTACACATAAAGCACTAGAAGGATGACATTCTCAAATCGGAGCATTTCAATGAATGAGTTCATGAACAGATCCACTATAAGTAGGAGATACTGTATGAACAGTATTGGACGGTAGCGTTCAACCAACATATTTGGTCTTTATGGCATCAACTCTGAAACATAAGCATTTTTTCATTCATCAGTGCGAAATTAAAATTTTATAAATTTAATAAAATATTATATAATAAAATATTAAGAGAAAAATTTTATTTTCCCCCAGCATTTTTAGTTCAAGTACCCAAAGTAAGAATTACCTTTCTTAATATTAAACGCTGTAAAATGCTTCAAAATTCAGTCTTCCTTACTCATTAATGATTAAATTTTGAATTTCATTTTCAAAATTATATCCGATCAATTTTGTCAAATTAAATCAATTGCTTCCTCCATAAAACACATACTGTTGACATTATCTAGTTTGTATACATACTACAGATTTCGTAGGGACGCATGACAAAACTTGTTTTGATTCGTCTTCCAAATTTTCTCCATTTGTTTACACTGACTACATATTCTCCGATACTTGCGAGAGAATACAATTCTGTAAATGTTGTACCAGAATGATCAGAACTTGTTAGTTGCTGCTTTTCTGGCTTAATCAAGTGGTATAAAGAAAGTACAATCAAGAATTAATCCGTAGTAAACTCATCTTATTTTCGACCAAAGAATGTAGAGTCTTAGTCGTTCGTGCGCTTGATAATGGTTTTACTAATATCAGAATAAATCTTACTCATTCAAAATAAATTGAAAATTTACAGAAAATAATTCTGAAAAGAAATATTATAATATCTCTTTTACGCAAGAATGGAGGAAAATATGGATAAAGATTATCTTTCATCATTAATAGAGTTATTTTCTATGCATAATATATTTTCTAACAGACTCTCAAGCGTCTACACGATAAACATGGTGGCGGGAATAATAAAACGGATGGAAAAATAAGCCAGGTCACTCAGTTTAACATGTAATATTTAAGGTAGGTTATGTTACAGTCCAATATGTGATTGGTCCAAAATATGACGCGATTTTTTATGGTAGTATAATAAGTTAAATGAGAGATGTCTTCAGTTTTGTGTGTTAAATCATTGTTTACAAATATTGAAATGGCATTGATAGGCCAACACAGCACGTACAGTAAAACACGGTTATAGCGAAGTCCATTATATTGGTATACTCAGGGGTGTTCAGGAAGCATATGGAATCTAAATCCATGACATTGCTATACTACGGGGTGTTCAGGAAGCATATGGAATCTAAGTCCATTACATTGCTATACTCGGGTGTTCAGGAAGCATATGGAATCTATGTCCATTACATTGCTATACTCAAGGGTGTTCAGGAAACATATGAAATCTAAGTTACATGTAATTCCATGAAAGAACAATTTGTAGTTATATGTACCTCTACAAGAAAGCTGATGAAAAGTTGAAAACATACCAACGAGAAATTGTGTACCCTGGTGAAAATGTACCCATGACTTGGGGTACGTTTTCTCCAAGAAAGAATAATCTTACAGTGACCATGCAGTCACAGTAAAAATTCGTCCCATATACTTGCATTGAAGCAGCCACGAAGCGGATCTGCTTTGCAATGATTTTAAGTCTTTTAAAAATAATCTGCAGGGGAAAAACACATTTTAATACATTACAAACCTTTTTGAACTTGCATATGTAGTTAAATCCACAAAATATCCATTTAATGGGTTGTACCAAGGCATTTTAATATATACGTTTGAATTTGCCTGCCATTTTGTCGCAAATCGCACTCGGAATGTCTCGGATTTTATTATTATCATGGTGACTGTAAATAGCAAATTTTCAAACGTGATGTTTAAAGTGGCAGTGATTTCGTTGCAAAAACAGTTAATGTGGTAAAATGCGTTTATAAAAGAGCAACATTGTAGGTATTTGAGACCATACGGAAATTTAGGCGAGATACAGCCCAATATATATTTTTTATTTGCTCGAAGTGAGTATATGGGATGAATTCTATCGTTAAACCGGGTCTGTAGGACATCTGTCATTTTAACGATAGAACATTCTATCTATTTTCTCCAAGAGAAAATTTACCCTGGAGAAAGAGTAACCAGAATGTGAAATAGTTATAAAAATTATTCTTTTGGGTACTTTTTTTTTCTGATTCCCTGTACAATTAAGTACTAAGACAACCCAACCTAGACCACAAACAAATATAAAATCAGAGACAATTTTTCAGTTCCAGTACAATCTCTTGATTTAGCTATGTAGCTTGAATAAGATATATAGCTTAATGAAACGAAATACAAAAAATCAGAGAATTTTAATAGTCTATAAGTTCCTGTAACCTACTCCATCACATATCCAAGTATATGTAGGTGTTATATATTTGAACTACTGTATACAGGGAAATATTTGCCCCCATTTTATTTTCACCCCTTTCGCCCTCATTGTCAGGGGGCAAATTTAAGATTTGGCAAACTCCAATGTCATAGATTATCTATTTCAACAGACCTATTTCTGGGCGAATTCAAGATTAGGGCAAACCGTTTGCAAGTGAAAAAGGCGAAAATAGCATGGGGCGAAAATAACCCTGTAAACAGTGTTTTGGTGTGGTTTGTTGAGAACTGAACACAAGAATATTTGAAATTTTATTTCTTGACCAGGTTTTTCCTTTGTCGTTGTTTACGATATAAAAATCCAACTAGAACAACACTACCCCGTATTTTGAAATTCACTTTTAACACGTATCAATAGTTTGATCCGATTGCTTAACCAGAACTTGAATGCTGATACTAGTGGTAGAATTCAGTGTTGCTTTGATGTAACATACCGTTTCCGTGCAAAATGTATAAAAGTTGGGAAGATTTTTTAAGAACTCTATGGGCTCATTACTGTTTAATTGAGGAAAATATAGGATTCTAGCAGTAATTCTTAAGAAACTGAGGGGTTTTGTCTTTACTTGATGTGTTTATTGTTTTGCATTGACGTCTATGTAAACGGAAAATATCACTTTTTTAGTCTGAATCAAAAACAAATTTAATTTTACGATTTTGTATGATTTAGTCCAAATAAGATGCTAAATTGCGCATATACTTCCTTATTATTAATTCACTATCAGTGATTCCTTATATATCCGTATATCATTATATTAAAATAGGTTTAGTGAATTCTCAGTATTTTTTCCCATGACTATCATTATCATGATTATATATTATATAGTGCTTGGGGCATAAGATAAAAGTAAAAAAAATCTTCTTTAAAAACCTTTAATTATCTGATTGAAAATTGAAGGATCAATGTAGATATAAGTTCTTAAAAAAAAAATTAAATTCAATTGGTATTGTTCATGTTGTTAGCATTTGAAAAGTTCTATAAAACAATTCATTATAAAAGATGTAAATTTTGTTACTTTTTATCCTATGCAACTCAAAATAAATTTGCTATATTACCGGTACTTGTGAATTCATTGAATCAGAGATCATTAATATTAAATCAGTTTTGAGGGTTCATAATAACTGTAAAATTTTACTTGGATTTGTGAAGAGTTTAGCAGAGACTCCACAAAACTTCTATTCATTCCGATTTTTCTATATCTTACTTCGTTCTTAAAAAGTTTTACTTGACATAAACTAGGTCATTCCAACATGTCCAATGCAAGAATTGGAATCACAAGCTTCTTTAACGCAGCATGTTTATTTCTTGCAGGTTGATTGGACATAGCTGTAAGAATGAGCGAGTTTAAAATTCACCACCATGTAAGCGAGCTTATAAACCTTCTTGGGTAAGTGTGACAAGCATTTGAGTAAGTGAGTAGCTGTCATTTCTGGATAATTTTATACGAGTTTATGATAGTTTATTTAGGGAAATGAGTTAAATCATTAGTTTTTGAATGTTTGTACATGTACTTCTTTTTCTACAGAAATAAATCAGCAGATGCAGGGGCCGAGGTTTATACTGACATTCTGCTGAAAAATACCACACCATATATTACTACACAGGTATAGAAAATACACCACACCATATACTGTAAACTAACTTTTATTCGCGTGAGAAAAATTTTCGTAAGGTTAGTGAGAGCCTCGTCATCATGAAAATTTCTCGCTGCTAACCAGTTATTGGCGTATATAGTTGTTATAATAAAATTGTTGATAAGGCCTGCTCGCAAAAATAAATTGCCGCAAACTTGTTTATCTCTGGTAAATCAAGAAATAAAGTCGCTGCGAATAAAAGTTGGTTTAAAGTATCACAACACAGGTATAGAAGATACAGCACACACTTTAAGTGTAACTACCAACAAAGCTTAGATTGTGTTAATATTTATGATATTGGTCAAATGTCCAATAAATGTTTATCATGTTTATGTATTCCCAAATTTGAGATTGTCAATTACTTTAGTAAAGAGGTACATGTAATTGAAACAATTGGTCATGTCTAAGCAGCACAAGTCCTGATTTAGGTGCCAGGCACCTTATAAGTACCCCTATCTTACAGTATTGTAGTCATGTGAAATCTACGTGTATATTTATCCCAATATTCACAATGTCAAGATTTTGTGATTACAGAACTCCACACAAACATGGAGTTCCATAATCACAAAACCATGACATTGTGAAGATAATTTATCCCTCAATGGGTTGTAGTCCAGTGTAATATTTGTAGGTATCAGCACATCAAGCTAAGAGGAAGATAGCAGAATCAACCAAAACACCTATTGAATTCCTGGCAAAATATGATGAGCTCAAATCCAAAAAGTAAGACTCTCAAACCTGAATATATATTATATATGATTTTACAAGTTTGAGATACATGTTTTACAAGTCTGAGAACTAGCTTGCATACTATAATATACCTTTTTTCATATTTTGTGTAAGTAAAACAGATTTTTTCTGGAAATTTTTTTCTAAAACCAGGGTAATTATTTTGTTTAACAATAGAATAAAAGATTTGGCCTAGGATAAATACAGAATGAATGAATGAATGAATTGGGATGTATAATAATCTATAGGAATCATGTCCCCCAGCCTTTAGTGACATCCTCCTTGCTTCTAGTCGTGAATTATTGTACACAGTAATATTAAATTGGCTTAATATGTTTTCCATAATGGTGAATTGTATTTAGTATTTAATAATTTTAAATTGTTTTAAACAGCAACAGGGAGCTGGACCCGTTTGTTTTTCTCCTCTCCAAACTGTGCGAGGAAGAAGAGGTGAGATATACAGAAATATAATTAACTAATAATATAATTACGTGTAACAAGTAATATCATTACATTTAACAAGTAATATCATTTCATGTTACAAGTAGTGTCATTACTAGTAACAAATGATATCAATACATAACAAGTAATATCATATGTAACCTGAAAGAACATTTAATATGAAATAAGTAACATTTCGTGTAATGTGTTACCATTCACATCATTTAATGTGATGTATGAAAAAAATGAAATATCATTGCTTGTATATAATACCTAGTATTAGTAATACATTGTACGCAGTGCATTAAATGATTAATTGTCAAATCTAGGATGTAATGGCATTGCTTATAATAAGTGAGATTTTTAGAGTTTTCATTACGTGTAAAGTATAAAAATAATGTCGTAACATTTCACAGTTACAGATCAAAATCATTATATGTAACAAGTTACAGTATACACGTAATGAAAGTGATTATTACAAGTAATATCACATATTACCAGGTATTATTTTCCCACTTTTATTGTCTTGAAATTTTAGGGTGTTATCATAGCATGTAAATATGTAATTCAATTTTTTTTATATATTTGTATATATTTTTTGGCTATGAGTAAACAAGACACAATGAAAAAAACCCCTAAATTCAAGCAGCTTTAAAGAATTGAAGGCATATAAATATCATGTAGACAAAAAAATTAACCAAACCGTATGTGTTTACATTGGTATCTATTTCAGACAAAGGATTATCTGGCCAGAAATGCTCAGGACCGGGCTGATAAGTCAGGTGTGTCCTTGACCTCACACAGCAAGGTCATCTCTCAGCTTCCCGCCCCGGGGACCAAAATCACCATGCAGGATTTCACTGAGGTAAGGAATGGGTATGTAGTCACAAAACTGTTCCACTGAAGAAAGAAAGTTTATTTGTCTGTGGTCACGAGGTAAGAAATAGGTCTGTAGTCTCAAGTTTATTTTATTAAAGTAAAAAAATAGGTCTGTAGTCATATCTTTTCGGTTTATCGACTGTAATATACATGTATGATGACAGTAAAAGACTACATGTATACACTTGTATCATTTTCATTTTTGTTAAATAAATATGTTTACAGCTGAAAGACACATTGTTTAAAGAATCCAAAGCAATGGCTGCCACCACTGCTTCAGAAATTTTACGCAAAGCTCTGCAGGAGAAGCCTACCAAACGAAACGGTAAGTATTCAGCAGGCTTTGTAGTTACATCAGTATTTACAATACATCTATAACTCACTTTGTAGTTACACCAGTATTTACAATACATCTATAACTTTGTAGTTACACCAGTATTTACAATACATCTATAACTCACTTTGTAGTTACACCAGTATTTACAATACATCTATAACTCACTTTGTAGTTACACCAGTATTTACAATACATCTGTAACTCATGGTTACTTATTATGTATAACTTATTAACATGTATTTGTTAATGCGTAGAAGAATTTGTTCATCAAAAAACTTCTTTTTCTGAAATAATTAGTGTTTGGCAAGATCTCTTAGTACATGTTTAATTAACTGATTGATTAATTGCTGGTAGAATCAATATGAACTGAAAAATTAGTCATATGAATAGAAATGAGATCATTTTTGTGATTGACAAACAACTAAATGGAAATGCCTTGTGTGTTTTGAAGTTAATAATAATGGTGAATATTTTAATGTTTGCAGCAAGTATTTGAAATAACAGTGATTAGCAAAAACAAATGTAAATGCGTACAAGTTTTAGATGTATATATTCTAATGCACTGATTATAAAGTGATTAACAGGAAAGTATGTAAATGCATACAAGTTTCAAATGTACATCTATTTTATTTTCTGTTGAATACTAAGGTACATGTATTCATTTATAAACATGAACGAGAATACGTCTAGATTTTACATGTACAGTAAAACATGGATATTGTGAAATCTCAGATATAGCGAAGTTTTGTGGAATCCCCGGAAAAATTCTTAACAAATACTTGCAAAATTTTACAGTAATGACATATTCGGATATAATGAATGTACAGATATAGCAAATTGATATTGAGTCCTATAGAGGTAAAAAAAAAACCCAGAATTTTAAAACTTTTGTAATGAATTTCTTTATAGTTTAAAATGTTTACAATACCAATTGACATAATTGTTTAAATGAATTTATTTCCTCATAAACATGATAAAGTGTTCCATTTATAATCCGATTATTATAGGTTTCAAAAGAATGTATTTTCATTTTATACCTCAATTAACATAAATTGTAGTCTGGTGGAAGAAAACATGTATATAGCGAACTTCCTATACTTGTTATTATAACGAATTCGTTATACGGCTAAAACGAATTACGGATACTGTAAGCTAACTTTTATTTGCGTGAGAGAAATTTCCGCGAGGTTCACTAGAGCCTTGTCGTCGCGAATATTTCTTGCCGCGAACCAGTCATTAGTGTATTATCATAATAACAAAATGTATGTGGATAAGGCTTGGTCACGAAAAATTAGTCGCTGCAAACCAGTTTAATGAAGGTTAATCACGTAATAAAGTTGTCGCGAATAAAAGTTTGTTTACAGTATAGCAAAGTAAATTCAGTGGTACCTAGGACTTCGTTTTATTCACTGGTACCTAGGACTTCGTTTTAACAGAGTTTTACTGTACATCTATTTTAATTTTTTGTTTCAGTGAATATTCCCCCACAGCCAGACTGGTTGTTCAAAAGGCCGTCCCTGACCCTCGACTTCATTGTTGGGGTAGACGAACCATCAGACCAGGTAAGGCAAAATATTTCTAGTCGATCAACTTTAAGAGACCATTCAACCATCTAAAGATGGTTATTGAATTTAAACAGCAGTGTAAAACGGAACGTCACACGATTTCTTCCTCATCTTGTAGAACATTGTCCCTCTAGGAAGTATGTCTGTCTCTGCCCAGGAGCACGCCATATTGGATGACATGTTGAATTGTATGCAGGTAAGTCTCCATTACAGCATGGTTAGTTTATCAGTGAGTTATCATTACATCAAGGTTAGCTATCACTGTGTGATCATTACAGCATGGTTAGTTATCATTAAATTATCATTACAGCATGGTTAGTTATTATTGAGGAATAACTACAGCATGGTTAGTTATCAGTGAGTTATCATTACAATATGGTTAGTTATCAGTGAGTTATCATTACAGCATGGTTAGTTATTGTTGAAGAATCATTACAACATGGTTAGTTATTATTGAAGAATCATTCAACATGGTTAGTTATTATTGAGTTATCATTACAGTATGGTTAGTTATTATTGAGTTATCATCACAACATTGTTAGTTATTATTGAGGGATCATTACAGCATGGTTAGCTATCAATGAGGGATAATTACACCATGGTTAACTATCATTGGGGGATCATTACAGCATGGTTAGCTATCAATGAGGGATCATTACACCATGGTTAACTATCATTGGGGGATCATTACAGGGTGGTTAGCTATCAATGAGGGATCATTACACCATGGTTAACTGTCATAGAGGGATCATTACACCATAGTAATTTATCATTGAGGGATCATTACAGCATGGTTAGTTATCATTAAATTATCATTACATTATGGTTAGTTATCAGATTTATCATTACATTATGGTTAGCTATCAGTGAGTTAGGATGTGTTTGGACAGCCTTGCAAAAATCTGTTTATTTTGAGTTAAATTTTAATATGATAATAACGTAATAAAAATATGCATTAAACTGAATTATGAACAAGTGGTGAATAAGGGTTAATTTAAAACACAGTATTATTTTAACTACATAGTTTATTTGATTAAAAGTGTAACTTTGATATCCCTACAGGGTATTGAGGGTAAATATATCCTGGCTCGAGCCCTGACAGAGCGTTACGCCCCTAAAGAGTTTATGCTGGACCAGAGTCTTGGTATGTACATTTATATACTGTAGTCAGGGCCATTCCTTCTGTATTTTGATGTGGGGCTGTTTTGTGCCAGTGGGCAAAACATCACACATGGCAGAACAATTGTGCCTCTCTCTAAGGAACACATAACAACATCTACTTGGGTAGATGTAAAATCCACTATGATATGTTTAAACAATTACATTATACCGTACATGTATTTATGGTGATGCTCTAATCATCTTTCATCAGCTGCTTTAATACAATCAGAATCTCATGTCATCTTTTTCCATGGTAGATCCCTCCCTACAAGACCTGGTGCGGCGGATCCTTCCACTCTGTTGTAACTACTCTACAGTTGTCCGATTTATTGAAGGTAAGATGTGTATTTTACAAGAACAGATTTCCTTAAATGTGTTGTGTTTTGCCCTGACAATATGATTTATTGCTTAAAACACCATTAATTGAAATTTCTGAGTTTGTGACCACAACTTCACATTTCATAATGTCAATACTATGATTTGCAAAAACTTGTTTAATTTCCAATTTAAGGGGCTAGATGGTCAACAAATTAACCATCAGATCTACCTTAGATTTTAAGATATGATTTGTTCAGCTATAAACTTTTATTAAGTAGAGAAAAAATCAAAAAAATTCTGATTTGGGTATTTTCCTACATTTTTATATAGAGCTCTTCTTTTACAGGAGAGCAATACAGTATAAAAATGGCCACGACCATCGAGCCCACTTAATGTTGATCAAACACGTTACTGACTGAGTCTTGATTATATAAAATACTAGATAGGAATTTTTTGATAGAAAATGTTTTGTGATAGTCATGATCAAATGTTTAAATCTTGGCCTTTGTAGAGAAATCAGCATTTGAGTATGGACTGGTGAACCAGGCCCTTAGTGCTGCAATGAGAACTCTGATTAAAGTAAGAGTGTTTATGATTCAAACAATAATAAGATTATTTCACTGTGTATTATTGAACTTTTTATGAAAAAATATTGTTAACTGCATTTGCTAAGAATTTGTCTGCAGTGAGTAATTTTCTTTAATGTCTGCAATCAGTATGAAAGTGAGTATAATATTGTATTATCAATTAGTATGTAACAAAGATGAAACCCTTCTTCTAAAGGAGATCAATACAGGCTAAAAATGGACACCATCATCCATACCATCTTAAAATACATTCGGAAGATAGTGTCTAGATAATTGACATTGGGATTACTGAAGCTCCCTTTAGTGGTTTTTTTTTCTGATTTATGTATTTTTTCACAGGATTACATGGTGTTGGTGGCTCAGCTGGAACACCAGTACAGACTAGTAAGTACTAGTACTAAGTCTTGTAAGTCTTGTCCTAGAGGAGTTGAACAATTTGATTGCAAACATTGATTGATGGAAGGGAAAAATTGAATAAAAAAAAATTCTTTTTCTGTCCCTCCCTCCTTTAATTTCTCTTTACTATTTTTAAGTACATTCTTTCATAACAGTAGCTAATAGAAAATGAATATAAATTCTTTTCTCTCACCCCCATTCTTTCCTTTCTCTCTTTATCCACTATAGAACTATTACATGTACATGTTTTCATTATATTGATTTAATTTTGTTGATATATATACATATATTGCTTGTATATTTTTGCTTAATTTTACTAAAGATATCTTTAATGAATAAAACATTTTCTTTACAGGGAAATCTGAGTCTTCAGAAGTTGTGGTTTTACATACAGCCAACCATGAAAACTTTAGACATTCTGGCCTCAGTGTCCAATTCTGTAAACAAGGTGGGAGGAGTGATTTGTTACCACAATACTCATACTATATATATATACACCAATTCTGTTAAGGTTGAATAGTAATTAATGAATGTTCCTTAGTGCGCAACAGGTTTGGTCACTGTATTTGGGACATTATGATTGTAATTATGCTTTTTCAACCCTGTATTACGTTGCTGCGACAGAAGACCTACTAATTGCTTTGCAACAAGCTTGGCTCTAGTTGTTAAAAATCTCTCAAGGTATGCATATACTAGGTATGCATACACATGTTTATTTTCTAATTCATGTTTTTTTTATCCCAGGGGGAATGTATTGGAGGATCTGTTCTCAGTCTACTTCATGATAAAACCAGTGGATTAGTGGGGTAAGATAATTGGATTAGTGGAGTAAGATAAATAAAAAAATGATTAGTGGGTAAGATAATTTCAAATGGATTATTGGGGTAAGATAATAAGTGGATAAGTGAAGTAAGATAATTAGTGAATTAGTGGAGTATGATAAGTGGATATGTGGAGTAAGAGAATTAGTGAATTAGTGGAGTACGAGAATAAGTGGATATGTGGAGTAAGATAATTAGTGAATTAGTGGAGTACGAGAATAAGGGGATATATGGAGTAAGATAATTAGTGAATTAGTGGAGTACGAGAATAAGGGGATATGTGGAGTAAGATAAGTGGATTTGTAGGTTGAGATAAGAAGTGGATTAGTTGGGTAAGGCAGTAAGTGGATTAAGATGATAAGTTAATTAGAGGATTATGATATGTGTTTTAATAAGGATTAGATTGGTAAGATAATATTGTTAATATTTGATCAGGGGGCAATATCTAGCAGATTAGCAGGGTAAAATAGTTTAACTAATGAATGGGATCAGTCAATAAGTAGATGAGTGGTATAAGATTATGAGTAGATAAAGGGGTAAGTTATATAGTGGATTAGTGGGGTCAGATAATAAGTGGATTAGTGGGGTCAGATAATAAGTGGATTAGTGGGGTCAGATAATAAGTGGATTAGTGGGGTCAGATGATAAGTTTTAGTGAAATAAGAACACAAGGAGATTTGTGGAAATTAGTGGATTTATAGGATAATGAGAATGAGAGAAATTGTTAGGGAAGAGAAGGAACAAGAACTAAAATCTGCAAATAAATTTTACTATTACAATACTGAAAACATCCTGTTCTTTATTTAACTGTTATATATTTGCAGGGATTCCAAAGGCCAAGATCTCTGTCTCTATCTCACTCAGGCGGTAAGTTAAGATTAGGGATAAATAGAATTAGTCATCGACACAAAGATTCAACAACATACCTGTTATTACGATATTGGTTAATTCAATTCTTCTCCAATGTCAAGTAAAGTATTTGAGATTAAAAAATGGCAACATATAGAACACAAGCTAGATAGATTTACCAGACTGAAAAGCACAAAGACCATAGGGACATACCTACAGTTTTTATACGGTGTGTTTTCTATTTAGGCTTGTGTTCCTTACTTTGAAATCTTGGAGAAGTGGATATATAAGGGGATCATCTCTGATCCTTACTCTGAGGTAAGGTCATATGTTTACATATACATTGTAATCACTGACCGACATGGAAGGAGCACACAGTTGGGCATGTTTTTAAAAAACCTAATATGTTGAAAAAATGAATACTGCAAATCAACTTTTATTAGTGTGTGAAAAATTTTCGCGCAGTTCGCAAGAGCCACATTGTCGCAAATATTTCTCGCTGCGAATCCAGTCCACAAATAATAGTGGTTTGCAAAAATAAGGTGCTGGAAACCAGTTTATCTGTGGTAAATCCGGAAAGAAAGTTGTCGCAAATAAAAGTTGGCTTACAGTAACAGGTTTTATCTGGTCTGTTTTATTCTAGTTAATTGTACAGCTTACTCCACTTATATTGAAATTGCTTATTTGATAAACAAAGGTGTGAATTGATAAGTTCTCACCTTATGTGTTTTTATACTTCTTTTAAAAATAAAATTTATTCACTGTTGAATTTTTTGTTTTTTCGTGTACGGACGTATTGAGGCTAGACTTAATATGGAAACCCCACAGAAAAAAGCCCCGTATATTTGGACACTATAATTACGAACTAGTAAGGTTATTGATAAAAGGACAAAGCCTAAATTCGAAATAACTAAGGATTTTGAGATTAACCCGAGTACACTTACGATTACACTTACGATGACAAACAAGCAGTGTTCAGCAGTATTTGAAGCGTTTGAGTCTTATGATTTCCCTTTAAAACGTAAAAAATGCGATTAAGCATTTTGATGAGGTTAAAGATTGTAACAAAATGAAACTTACAAAACTTACTGATATTTAAATTAAACTTTTAAGGATTAATATTCCATGTTATCTGTTCACTGTAATAGATAAACGATGACCAAATAATTTGTTCGGGTTTGTTCTTTATTTTAGATCGGGATTGAAAACTTTTAAGATTGGCGGCTTCATGTCAGTCGATTTCGCTTATATTGAATTACGGATATATTGAAATAATTTGCATGGTCCCCTGAATTTCAATATATCCGGAGTAGGCTGTACATCCTGATAAGAGGACCTGTTTGTTTTATTCTAGTTAATTATACATCCTGATAAGAGGACCTGTTTGTTTTATTCTGGTTAATTGTACAGCCTGATAAGAGGACCTGTTTGTTTTTACAAGTTCCTGGTGGAAGAGAATGAAACAATCAACAAAGAGAAGTTACAGGAGGAGTACAATGATGCCTACTGGGAGGGGCACTACACCATCTGTCGGGAACGCATCCCTGTGTTCCTGGAGCAGGTGGCCAATAAGATCCTCAACACTGGGAAATATCTCAACGTTGTGAGGCTCTGTGGTAAGTCAGGAATTATCTCAACGCTGTGAGGCTCTGTAGTAAGTCAGGAATTATCTCAACGTTGTGAGGATTTGTGGTAAGTCAGGAATTATCTCAACATTGTGAAGCTCTGTGGCAAGTCAAAAATTATCTCAATGTTGTGAAGCTCTGTGGTTAGTCAGGAATTATCTCAACATTGTGAGGCTCTGTGGTAAGTCAGGAATTATCTCAACGTTGTGAGGCTCTGTGGTAAGACAGGAATTATCTCAGCATTATTAGGCTCTGAGGTAAGTCAGGAATTATCTCAATGTTGTGAGGCTCTGTGGTAAGTCAGGAAATATCTCAACGTTGTGAGGCTCTGTGGTAAGTCAAGAATTATCTCAAAGGATGTATGTAATAGGTCAAAAATATCTGAAAGGCATTGTGGTAAGTCAAAAAATATCTCAATGTTTTACTTGACAGTTTCAAAATATTTCTATATGAAAAATCAATCTTTCAGCTCTACCTAGAAATAATGAGTCAAAAAAAAATCCCCTTTATAGGTTTTGGTCTTGATGTTGAAATCACTTAAATGTTTCGTTATAATTTGGTTGTCAGGTCGAGATGTACAATGTCCGTGTGCTGAGGAGATAGTGTACACGGTCAAGGAACGAAAGTACTACGAACAAATAGAGAAGGCGTACGAGTACTCCAGTAAACTACTGCTGGAGCTACTGGTGGAGGAGAAGGAACTCATGGCAAGAATCAGGTAAACTGGTTGCTTAAAAAAGGTGCATGGCTGAGGTTAAACCTTGAATTAATGGTATTGCTAAAGTAAAGAAATTACACTAAAAGCATTATTGCAGAATTAAACAGTGTCCATCAGCATAGCATCTGACACATGTTTGATAAAAATATTTTATGTCCTTGTAAGGCAATGGGGGTCTCAAGGTTTAGTCTGAGAATAACAGTTCCCAAAAGTTTAATTCTTCAAGACATTGTTCATTATTTCCTGTTAGACAAAGGAGACTTCATCATTTTTTTGTTGTTGTTTTTACAGGTCTATCAAGCACTACTTTCTCTTAGACAAGGGAGACTTCATCATTTCTTTGTTTTACAGGTCTATCAAGCACTACTTCCTCTTAGACAAGGGAGACTTCATCATTTCTTTGTTTTTACAGGTCTATCAAGCACTACTTCCTCTAAGACAAGGGAGACTTCATCATTTCTTTGTTTTACAGGTCTATCAAGCACTATTTCCTCTAAGACAAGGGAGACTTCATCATTTCTTTGTTTTTACAGGTCTATCAAGCACTACTTCCTCTAAGACAAGGGAGACTTCATCATTTCTTTGTTTTTACAGGTCTATCAAGCACTACTTCCTCTAAGACAAGGGAGACTTCATCATTTCTTTGTTTTTACAGGTCTATCAAGCACTACTTCCTCTTAGACAAAGGAGACTTCATTGTTCAGTTTATGGATATGACGGAGGATGAGATGAGACAGGATATGGAGAATATAACCCCCACACGACTGGAGACCTTACTGGAGCTGGCCCTGAGAACCAGTACAGCTAACACTGACCAGTTTAAGGATGATCTAAGGTAAAGGCAGTTCTTACTCCATACTAGTAAAGGCAGTTCTTACTCCATACTAGTAAAGGCAGTTCTTACTCCATACTAGTAAAGGTTATAAAAGAGATGAAGAGTACCCTGTCAGATGGGTTACTGTACATGAATTATATTTAGTGTGTACGATATTTGGCGGAATGTATTACGTTTACAGTAACTGAAAAAAAGAAATGATTAATATTATTAAAATGATTTTTTTACAGAGTGGATTTACTGCCTTTTGATTTGATTACACAACTATTTAAAATCCTCTCCATAGAGACCAAGAAAGAGAAAGGTTAGACTAAGTCTATATTGCTCTCTCTCTCTCTCTCTCTCTCTCTCTCTCTCTCTCTCAGGTTAAGGATGATGTATTTTTGTTGGTGACTATTATCATGATGATGATGATGATGATGATGATGATGTTTTAGAGTACAAGGTGGATCCCACTGACCTTCACCTCTCGGGACTTGAGTCTTTCTCCTTTGACTACATGGTCAAGTGGCCAGTCTCCTTGGTCCTTAACAGAAAGGTATTGATGTGAACTACTGCAAGTATCTGTCATAGTTTGTATTTTTTCATTGCCTTATAAGAAATGATGTTTTTTTACCGCTGTATTTCATGAGAAACTTTCAGGGGAGTAGAATGTGAAAAGAAAACCTTAAAAAAATATTACATAAATATTTAATGTTAATACATGTAGGTGCATTTGTCTAGGTTTTTTATTGTCTAGCTATTTTAAATTTGTTTGAATTGAAATTTTTACATAAAATCTAAATTTGAAAAAAATATAATTATTATGTAAATACCCTTTCCTTTTCGAAGTTCATGTGAAAGAACAATTGGCTGTTTGGTAGAGAGAGGACGTATTTACATTTTGAACTATTATGATTACCAAAAGCTATCTAGACACAACTGTCAGACATAATTCTATTATTTAGTGATAGTTTTAAAACCTTTAATAGGAAGTTATTTAATTTTTAGGCCTTAATTAGATACCAAATGCTATTCAGACATCTGTTTTACTGCAAGCATGTGGAGAGACAGCTGTGTAGGTAAGTAGTAGATGAAAAGTTCAGGATGTAGATGAGGAATCAGAGAAATAGACTGAAATAAATGATGACATGTAATAAGAATTAAGGGAAGTCTGGCATGGGATTATGATATTAGGAAATCTGGCTTGGGATTATGATATTGGGAAAGTCATGGGATTATGATATTGGGAAATCTGAAAAATTTGGCATGAGATCATGATATTAGGAAATCTGGCATGTGATTATGATATTGGGAAATCTGGCTTGGGATTAAGATATTGGGAAATCTGGAATGAGAATATGATATTTGGAAATCTGGTATAGGATTATGATATTGGGAAATATGGTATGGGATTAAATTTTGGGAAATATGGCATGGGATTAAGTTTTGGGGAAGTCTAGGGGATTAAATAATACTAAAGATGAGGGATCTTGACAAATGTATGTTAAGGGGAAGACTGACAGTTCTTATAGATAGCATGTAAAGAATTCTTGGGAAGAAAGACCAGGGATTTAAGGTTAGCGGGATTACAGTTAATGTTCATTTGACTGGTTTGGATTTTGGATGTCAGACTAAAGTTTGGGTTTTATGTAGAACACAACAAGATTGTGAATTGGTTTAGTGGCAAGGACTAACAGTTTTTTACCACTTACCTCCAACACTCATATGTCTGTAAATAAATATTTAACTAATAAAACTATCAAGTTTATAGTTAAGAGATTTCTCTTGTTTGTGAATGCAATTATGAGTAAATATGATTAGTAATAGTTTATACTCTTGTTTGTGATTGCAATTCTGAGTACATGTGATTAGTTTTGACTACTCCTTCCTTTCAGTGTATGGATCGGTAACAAGGCGGCCAAGATGTACTCGCTACACTCCTCCAAGTGGTACCTTGCGGCCTTCGCCCTCAGGCAGCGGATGTTGAACTTCGTCCAGAACTTTGAATACTACATGATGTTTGAAGTGGTGGAGCAGAACTGGCTGATGTTTCAGACCAACATGGAAAATGTAAGTCCTCCATAGGCAATGTAGTTTGTGATAAGGACATCCTCCATACTGAAAATACTTGCCTAAAAGTAAGTTATGCCTGTAAGTCGGCCATGCTTTTTTGGCAGAATTTTTCAGGAGTTATATATGTCATGCTTAAAAGGCAGATTTAAATTTTATTATGTGTCATTATAAGCTAAAATCGGAATGATGCATTTTTTTAAAGAACCATAAAGATTTTTTAAGGACTCAAAATAATTCAGATGTGTTTTCCTAGATATTTTGAAGGTTTAATGTTCTTTTCCCCGTAACTTTATTGTTTTTTACTAATAAAATTTTGCGTAATATCTGTTCAGATTCCCATCTCTGTGTTATTTCTGTTCAGGTTTTCGGGTCAGGTTTCAGACTTTTTGTTATATTTGTCACGGTTTCCAGCATTGTGTTATTTCTGTTTAGGTTTCCAACTCTGTGTTACTTTTTATTAGGTTTCCAACATTGACGACGTGCTTACCTACCATTCGGACTTCCTGAACACCTGTATGAATGACTGCATGCTGACCGACCCAGACCTGCTGAGAATCGTCCACAAGTTGATGGTCGTCTGTGTCACCTTCTCCAACTTCATACAGGTATACTGATGATGGGGAAAAATAAAGTAGTGTACATGTACAATCAAATTAACAATAATGAAGTCTTTTCATATAAAGCGTTATGATGAGTTACCATACTTTAACAGAGATTAAGTCTAAGTACGGCTGTGGAATCGGAGAACGTTCCAACCCGGGAGAGCTCTTTACAGGCCACCAGCAAAGAACACCAGGAACAAGCCATGAAGGAGAGACTGAAGACCAAGGTAAGGCAGACACGCCCTCCTATTATATTAAGGAGCAACCACCCTCTGGTAAGAGAGGTAACTCTCACTGGAAAAAATGACTGTTTATCCTTTATAAAATTTTAAACTTATATGTAAAAAAAAATTGATTTCTATCAAAGTATGCCAAGAAAAAAATTTGTCTGAATGACCAAGGGGTTTACAGAGCTTTATATCAACTGGAAGTCATAATATCAAACACAAAGAGTTATCCATCTATAAGATATTGCAGATCAAAATGTTGCATGCAGTCAACAGAAGTCAAACTTATAGATGAATAAACAATTTCTCTACCATTATGATAGACAAATTTTCAGGCTACATCATGTTGTAATTATTTGAGCATTATAAAACTGAAAAAATGTTATGATATTTATCTGTGAGAAATGAAATGATTTTAATGTAAAGATAATTTGGTTTGAATGACAATACTTCCTTTGTTAGATGTTTGTGTCTCACAACTTGAATGTAAGTGACTCATTTGTATTCATTAATCATTATTTCTGTGTAATACACTATCCATACAGTGAAACAGAGGTACAAGAAATTGTGGTCTTCCTTAAAATCATCAGTTTTTGTTTTGGGTAAATTTCCTGTTTTGGAAACAAACAATTTTTTGGGTTTTGCTTTCATAGTCCATCTATTGTTAGGAAATAATTACATCAGCAAAAATTAATTGCCCACAATAGTTTATGCATTTATGGTATAAGTGCACATTTACATTGGTTTTCTGTTATAACTTTGTTTCACTGTCTTCACTCATAGTCCTATACAGCTTCTATCTTTTATAAGACTCTGGTGAAGATCAAATTTTCAGCTTCATTTAAAGTCCTAAGCAAGATGAACAGATGCTGTTGGATATCTTAACTCTGACTCAAATGATGTCAGAATTCTAAATTAGAATTCAAGGGTACAAAAATATCTAAATTTTGAACCATGGATATATCAAATATAAAAATCCAGACCGAGATATCAAGGTAAATATCATTCCTCACTCACAGATATTTCAAATATCAATAATCAGATATTTAGAAGTCAGATCTCAGTCACAGATATTTCAGATATCAAATATAATATTTTAAGATGGCAAACCTTTGTCACAGATATTTTGGATATCAAACATCAGATTCTCAGATGCCAGACCTCAGTCACAGATACTTTAGATATCAGATAAACAGATATCAGATATCAAACCTCAAACATCAAACATTAGAGTCTCGGATATCTTAGTTAACTTTGATTCACTGGGTCCATCAGATAGTAGTATGTAAATAAGTGTTTAGGTTTCTTGTAGCATGAATCAAGTAATATTCTACATTTAGATGATCCTATTTCTTCAAATAATATCATAAGTTATCTTTATTCTTCAAGTGATATCCAAAGCTATCTTTATTCCTCAGCATTATTTTGGTGATTTGTTGAAATAAACTTTTGTAGTTGCTAATGTTAAAAATGTTAATATGATTTTAACAATAATACATATATTTGTTTTAATGGCGTATAGAATTAGATAATGGAAATTTTGGCAACCAAGATTTGCATTTATTTGTTGGATAGAAAAATAAATAATGTTGTTTTTACCTCAATAAATAATTGTGAAATATACAATTCAAATATAATAGGATTGCTTATTTTGTTTTTACCCTAATAAATTAATTTTGAAATATACACTTCAAATATAGTAGGATTGCTTAAAGATTGTATTATCATATTTCATACTCATCTACAATTCATTCAACATGTGTTTAGCTTTGTTGGGGAGGTCAGTCTGTGGTAAAGTGTGTCAGTTAGGGATGACTTCATTTGCTGTGATTGTTAAAGGTCCGATAGGTTGATGATTTGGAAACCATTGCATCATCAAAATTCATGATGGCTTAATTTTCAAGAATTTCCTCTCCTCAAATTTATAAAGTAAAACATTGCTATAGCAATGTGAATCCACTGTATACAGGAAATCGTGAAGAGCTTGTTCGCTGTAATAGTGTTTTACTTTATTCTAAACAAGATAATGAAGTGTAATCTCTATTATATTATTTAACTTAAGTATCGGTAAATATATGATGATGGAATGACGTCTGAATGACCATATAAAATATTGGAAATCAATGAAAATTGGCCCCAACAATTTTAATGATTCTGGATGGTGGCTTGGATTTTGCTGCCAGATGTTATCAGATGTATAAAGGGTTTTCAAGGAAAAAAGTGGGCACTGCTTTTAACAGAGCAAAGTAATTAGTTGTTATGGATTTAGGATACATAAAATTTTGTAGACGTCTTCCTGTATCAAAGCATGTACCGGTATTTTTGGAGAGAAGGTTATATTTTTATAAAAAGCATAGCAAAAAAAAAAGCTTAATTTTTATGAGTTTTTTTTTTCAATTTTCTCTGGATTTTCAGATGTTTACGCATTGCAAAGACTTTAAGCTAAAAAAAAAAACTTAACATTTATCAGGTGGTTGCAGAGCATGTGGACTTGATGCTTGGCAGTGAGAATTTCGAGAGAACAATCGCCAACTTTGACAATAACTTCTCTGGGAAGCTGATAGAGTTGCTCAAGAAGATCATGGACCTGAGCTCGGAGAGTGGACAGTTTAAATTGCTAAACATTCTGTACAGGTACTAGTTGCAAGTTTGATTATGTAGGCAGTTTGAAAATTCTGAAAATTTATACCAAGACCTTGCTTACTTACATGTAGTCACAAAACCTTATATACCTTATATCCAGTAATTTCGTGATGATCTAATTTTTGCTTTTTTCTGCGATCGCTTTTACATCGCAAAATATCTCAAATACACAAAAATTATTATCCCTTATTGTTTGCTATTATTAAGTTTAAAAAATCAAATCACAAAAAATGACTCACACAAATATATAAAAGAAAGTTGCACATTTTCCTCCTTTTCGCAAATTTTGTGACACATGAAAAAAAATCTATATAAGATAGTTCCATTAGATGTAAAGACTGCTGAGTACCTTGTTTTTGGCATAGGGCTTTTTTCTTTACTTTCCTTCAAGCTGGATTAAGTTAAAGTTGTTCTCTTTTCTGTCTCCCTTTAGATTGGATTTTAATGGTTTTTACAAAGAAAAGTTAGAAGCAATGTCTGCAGAAAGAGCAATGATGGAATCTTCAATGCACAGCACAGACTCAGGTAAAAAACAAAGGGAGACATTTGTGACTGACTGTAAAGAGCAATGATGGAATCTTCAATGCACAGCACAGACTCAGGTAAAAAACAGAGGGAGACATTTGTGACTGACTGTAAAGAGCAATGATGGAATCTTCAATGCACAGCACAGACTCAGGTAAAAAACAAAGGGAGACATTTGTGACTGACAGTAAAGTCTTCTGTATAGTACGCACCCCACAAAGTTGGGAAAGAGGAAAATCTGTTGGTTGGAAGTAAGACACTGCAGAGTTTTAAATTTGTTGTGAATGATATCAATATATAATAAATCATGTCCAGTGATGTCAATCAGACGTTTTATTTTTTTATAATAAAAAATTATTCATGAAACTTTAAATGCTTACCTATTGCACAATCTATCCATTGTTGGGATGTCACATTTTGTTGTGATGTTGTTGTTGCGAGGAAGCCCTGTGGTAGCCTCAAATTGAAAATAACCTTGGCAGTAATGCCATATGATTACAATTATCATAGTAATGTGTGTATTTCTTCAGGTTCGACTGTTAACATAGAGAATTCCAGTTTTCTATGGTAATGTGTGTATTTCTTCAGGTTTGACTGTAAACATTATAGAGAATTACTGGTTTTTATGGTAATGTGGTAATGTGTGTATTTCTTCAGGTTCGACTGTTTACATTATAGAGAATTACTGGTTTCTATGGTAATGTGTGTATTTCTTCAGGTTTGACTGTTAACATTATAGAGAATTACTGGTTTCTATGGTAATGTGGTAATGTGTGTATTTCTTCAGGTTCGACTGTTAACATTATAGAGAATTACTGGTTTCTATGGTAATGTGTGTATTTCTTCAGGTTCGACTGTTAACATTATAGAGAATTACTGGTTTCTATGGTAATGTGTGTATTTCTTCAGGTTCAACTGTTATCATTATAGAGAATTACTGGTTTCTATGGTAATGTGTGTATTTCTTCAGGTTCGACTGTTAACATTATAGAGAATTACTGGTTTCTATGGTAATGTGTGTATTTCTTCAGGTTCGACTGTTTAGATTATAGAGAATTCCTGGTTTCTATGGTAATGTGTGTATTTCTTCAGGTTCGACTGTTTAGATTATAGAGAATTACTGGTTTCTATGGTAATGTGTGTATTTCTTCAGGTTCAACTGTTATCATTATATAGAGAATTGCTGGTTTCGATGGAAATGTGTGTATTTCTTCAAGTTCGACTGTTAGAGTGTTAGAGAATTACTGGTTTGTATGGTAATGTGTGAATTTCTTCAGGTTCGACTGTTAACATTATAGAGAATTACTAGTTTCTATGGTAATGTGTGTATTTCTTCAGGTTCAACTGGATCATGGCCCACTTCATCATTTACATCCCAGCGGCCGGAATCCGCCCAGTATGTTCCCAGCATTCACCGTCAAAGACCCTCGTCAAACTCCTCCAGTTAACATGTCACGTTAACCAGAAAATAACTGGATAAACAGCATTATCAGTTAGACCTTGTGTTACCCAATCCAGAGGCCCAGTGTTCTGTCCATGCAATGGATGCATGTTATATATTAAGGATTGACAGAAAGATAATGAAATGTTCTATGTCATTATTTATTTAGCAATCTAAATATAGTACATGTTCCATACCTTCAAAAAGTTTTAATGTCTTACTGTTTTGATGATGAAATCAAAATGATTATAGTTTTTACTATGGAATACCATGATGATGTTAAATTCTTTACATTTACATGTATGCTTAAATAACTCAATAAAATATTGTTAATATTCAATTCAAAACTTATTTTAATATGAATGTTGTGCCTAATATTTGGGTGTTAATTGAATGATATAAAGTGGTACTGTTTGAAATTAATCTTTATAGTAAAAGTGAAATATGTGTGAAATGGCATTTATTTCTGTTCATGCATTTTGTGCATGATCTCTTTGTATTATTGAAATGCAAAGTTTTGTTTATATGTTTAATTTAACCAAAAACTGATTAGATAAATCAAACAAAAACCTAAATAGACGGTATTATCTGCATTAGTGTCAAACACCTTGTTCCATTACTGCAATATGTTCTATAGTACCGTCGTTACAGAACCCTTGTGATTTAATATCGATTACTGGGGAATCATTTTTATTCGTTGGGGGTCAATGTTCGTGGGTAGCCAAAATTTGCCTGGTTCATGGGGACGTAATTTCGTTAGCATGTTTGGGATAATTTTAATAAATATTAAACAAATGCTTTATATACGTTCTTGGGGATGTAATCTTGTGGGCAAGGGCTACCCACGAATAATGATGATTCCACAGTATATGTAAGAATAGGATTATTACCGGTTATTATAAAAGCTTTTGAAAGTTCCTATTATTGTCCTGACAAGAATGGAAATATGAAGGGGATTTTGATTGGTTGCCAATCTTGATTTTAGATAATTTTAGAAATTTTATTTGTTGGTACTTGTGAAAAACTGCCTCATAATATACCACAAGAAGTATTGCTATCCAACACTAAGTATTGTTGCTATGGAAATTTATGTAGCATTGAAAATCATGCAGAAATTCTTATTATTTAAAAACTCTCTAGCATTCGCCATTATTTTTCATAAAACATTTTTTTAGCTCACCTTAGATGAAGTCTCAAGTCGTCTGTTGCCTGTCGTTACACATTTTCATCTTCGTCTAAAAATCCACTAGTCCAATTTCAACAAAACTTGACACAAAGCATTATTGGGTGAAGGGGATTCAAATTTGTTCAAATGAAGGGCTTCACCTTCTTTAAAGGGGAGATAATTTAGAATTATTTTTTTTTTGAAAATTGATATTTTTCAAAAATCCTCTCAAATCTTTACAAAGGAATATATAGAAGAAAAAAACCAACTTTAAAAATCTTATATAATAAAAATCCTCACACAGATACTAAAACAACATAAAGGGCTTGTTATTTAACATAAAAATATGCGGATAAAAGTCGGATGATTTATTTTTGTTTTACTTTTTGAGCAAGATCTGTACTGAATTATTTTTCATCTCATTATCACAGCAACTGTTCTCAATTTTGTTAAATTCTTTATTGCACAGTCATAATAGTGGGTTAAAAAACTCAGCTCCACATAGTTTAAAAGTTATTGTCATTTCAATAGAGCCAGTCGTTGACCGCTGTTGCATCGGTGATCGTTTGTTTTGCATCAATGTCTGTCGATTTTACAAAAGAGTCTGTTGATTTTGTTTTGTGCTGGTCCTTTCCGTATATCAGTATGTTTTTAAAAATTGTTGGATTTGCTTTAACGTCTTTTTGACTCTTTCTGTTGCCCGTATGTCGGCATATCGCTATTGCGGATGCGTTTCATTTTGTAGCGTATTCTGAAAGTACATGCCAGATGGATACCGCATTTATTGACAGATGGATACTGCATTTATTGACAGATGAATATCGCATTTATTGACAGATGGATACCGCATTTATTGACAGATGGATACGCATTTATTGACAGATGGATACTGCATTTATTGATAGGTGACCAAAAACGGGTACGCGTGCAAACCGCTAAGCAACCGCTAAAAAAGTTTCCCCAAAGTTCAATCAAAGACAATTTGCAAATATTGTTACTGGTGTCGAAACATGGGTTAAATTTTTCGAACCAGTAAGAAATATTGGAAACAAAATATGACTAACCAACAGTAGGAGGCCCGTGGTTGTCAGGAGAATCATAAGCACCAGAAAGGTTCTTTATTGCATTTTCTTTTTGTATGTTGGTAGAGCCATACTAATTCTGATGCCGAGTGTTACAGATCGGTATTGAACCGAGATATAATTTTCTCTTCGTTTTTTTTTTTTAAATTTAAAGTTTTGTGTAGTTAGTTGGTTCGAACCGGGGTTCCTTGGATTTGCGGACCGTCACCTGTTCCATTGGACCAAGTTCGCTTTAATGTAATTGATATTTAAATTTTTCTGTTATGTTCTTGAGATAAAGTGCACTATTTTTTTATTGTAGTAATTTGCAGATATTTGGCTGATGAGTATTTAAACTCTGGAATCGGTAAATAGTTAGCCAACGACTTGTAAGTTTTTCTTACTTTTTTGCTTTAATTTTTGTCCGTTGGAGCTGTTTTTTACAGTCTTTTCCCATCAGGAATTCGTCCGCCTGTACCAGTTCATTTCGACTTTAGCTACTTTATATGGACGCCGACTGGCCCTCTAATGAATTCGATGATCGTTGTTCAGCCTTGGCATCAATAAATGGCTAACTATGCCTTATCCTTTTTTCCATGTTTGTGTTTTTCCGTATTAGGACAGGAAATGATTTATGCTCGGCTGAGCGAAGCGAAAGAGAACATAAGTTATACTAAAAAAGCTCGAGAAATATTATCATACACGACGCGTTGTGCCAGGATTTAGGCATATTCGTCTACTTCATAATAAAGCCCCAACACATACATATGAGCTAGTGAAGCAATTTTTAAAGTCGGAGAAGGTCACCGTCTTGCCACACCCTCCATACTCTCCAGATCTAGCCCTATGGGACTTCTTCATTTTTTCAAAACTTCAAAAGTTCTTCTTTGGTCTTCGTTACAAGTCCCGACATGCCCTTGGCTCAGTCATCAGTCATTTCCTCATAAGTCTACTGTACAACGAACCGTGACGCATTCCCATAAACCATATAATTTGGTTTGAAGAAGGTTTAAGATATGTTTTCAAAACATTTGATGTAATTTTTCAATCAGTGCATTTACATTCAATTGGCATATTATGTTTGTTTTCTACATAATTTGCCAATTACACTATAAATAGCTGTGGTAGCCTTTTAATTTCAGAGTTCTTTCACATTGAGGTTGAATGATCCATTTTTACAAAAATGCACTCCAAGGTAATTAAAGTTATCAACAATTTCGAAATTAATGTCTCCAAACTTAAATGAAAGTCAACGTTTTATCTACCTTTGTTAGATATGACAATTTTTGTTTTTATCACTATTGACTTTGAGGTGCCACATTTTACGAAATCTATGAAAAAACATCAAGTTCGAAAGTACACATTCCTGCGTTGTACCCGGTGAAAATAGGGGATATCTGCAGTGTTTCCAGCTCATCAGAAAAGAACTTGGCACAAAACTTGTGTGAAAAGCGGAAAAGATGGACATCAAAACTATTCTTTTACTTACAGTTGTTTTTATTGCAGTATCAACAGTAAATTGCGATTATGATGTCAGTATTTATTTATTTTAAAACTCTGATTTACGGTTGTACTTTTTAAGGTTATGTTAGAACCTCACTTTCAGCTGTCCATGTTCTTATCTTTTCTCTCTCTCTTTTTCTCTCCCTCTTTTTCGGGGTCAACTGATGATAATATTTTTTTAATAGAAAGAAAATTATCGGTATTATATAATACAGGAAATTACCTTTAAAAGGAATCTAAATATTTTAATAGGTGCTCTCTCTCTCTCTCTCTCTCTCTCTCTCTCTCTCTCTCTCTCTCTCTCTGAGATTCTTCTACAAATACAAAATTATTTTGCAATTTTTTTTTTTATTTGCAATGTTTAGGTACAATTATTATTAAAATATCACGCTATTGTTTTGTTCACCAGGCTATGGTGGAGTGCGGTATTCCGACAGTCATTGCCTAAATGACGGATACTATTGCTGTAAAGGAAAGGGCTTCTACTGTCCTGTAGGTTATACCTGTGCAGAAAATGGAAACTGTCTCGGGCCACTATGCTCATCAGGTGAGTGATGATTTAAAACAGTGTCCTCAATATCACACAGAACGTGAAGGTTACAGATGAACAAGAGAGAGAGAGAGAGAGAAGAGCTAGAGAGAGGAAGGATAGAGAGAAGAGAGAAAAAAAGAGGAGAGAGGAAGGAGACAGAGAGGAAGGAGAGAGAGAGGAGAAAGAGGAAAAGAGAGGTGAGAGAAAGAGAGGAGAGAGAGAGGAAGGAGAGAGAGAGGGAGAGAGAAAGAGAGAGGAAGAAGAGACTGACAGGGAGATAGACAGAGAGATTTTGCTATATAGTGTAATTTAAATGTATTTACAGAGTGATTGTCGGTGATTGCCGTGACCCTCCTCATCACCTGCTGTGCGGCATGTTGCATGCTGTCGTAAGTATCAACCTCCTCGCTTTGTTCTTGTTTTAAACTCTCTATACGTTAAACCAAAAAAAAAGCTATTACAAAACAAACCAAAAAAAACAAAACTAGACAAAAAATGAATTAATCTTCCCAAAACATATGCCCCCCCCCCCCCCCAAAAAAAAAAACCAGGCACGTAGCATCGCTTTTGAAAGGGGGCAGCGTACTGTATCCATAACCTGTGATGTTTATTTCCTTCCATTCACTTTAATTTTTTACATGCTCCCAAACAAGGGGGGGGGGGGGGGCAACTCCATGTTAATTCACTTTTTTATATGTAAATGCCCCCCCCCCCCCCTCCGATCCTACGTGCCTGAAAAAAAATCTTAATAAAAGAAAAGTGTTTCAAAAGCTCGTAACATTTGACTTATATCAATTGCATTTGGGCTACGTTTCAACAGTCAAAAACAAGAGAGGACATGAAAATTGTTTTAAGAATGGTCCCCATTTAACTATTAGTAGGTGTAGTAGGAATGTAAGACTAAGATAACAAATGACTTGACATAGGTTGATGACGCATCACTTTTGATATCGGACATTCTGTATATTTTACACACATATAGTTTTTTAAATCATGATCTACTTGTCTGGGAAACTTTATGTTTATGAACTGTCTTCTATATTTAGATCGAAATAAAAATCGAATGCAGCATCCAATGGCTACTTCTAGACATCATGGTACAACACGGAATAGTGGCCCACGGACAACAACTATATGGACAACACGGAATAGTGGCCCACGGACAACAACTATATGGACAACACGAAATAGTGGTACACGGACAACAACCATTTGGACAACACGAAATAGGTACACGGACAACAACCATATGGACAACAACTGGATACAGTATTGTAGACAACAGACATATAAACAGAAACACGATACTGCAGCTAAAAGACAACAAATAAATAGACAGGACTACAAACCCACCTACACGCCAACGCATCCAATCCAATGATAAGCCAACGCAGCTAACGAACAATGAACCCATTACGGATCTTACGGACGACGCTCCCAAATAATGATCACCCACTAAGGATAAACCTCAAACTTATGGCGCTCACAAAAAGTGAATGGCACATAAACCATAAGAGCTAAAAATGAGATTTCTCTCTTTTTCTTTCTATCTCTTTCTATCTATCTCTCTCTCTCTCCCACGTACGCACAAGTTATGTTTATTAAGCATTAATTACTGTATAGTGAGCTTTAAAATGCTTAAAACTTGAAATATCGTACTAGTGATTCAAACTGATGTAATCATACCAATAGTCTAGAACTATCTTAATAAGATGGTCTGGGTTTTATACTTTTATCAATGTGTAATTGAAGTATAATGTAAATAGAACAACTTACAATAAACAAAAGCTTGGAAGGATAGCGCACAATACATTCAAAATATCATTTTGTTACAGTATTTAAACGTTTCAGGGAAATGTTAGAAGTCTTATATCACATTCGTGAACATATCATCAAACAACATTCAGTTTATAACTTATAAACTTATTGTTTTTATCTTTTTACTTCTGAGCATTTAAGCAAAATATGAATGTGGCGACTCAGTCTTTGAGTATTAGCCTTCAGTTATCTAATTAGTTTCAAAATTAAGGTCATCCTTGTTAAAACAGGTATTTATGCAACGTTCTGCATTTTTTTTTAAATAGCACACTTGAATGTTAAGGCCTTCTGCGTCTTAGGAAGACCATGAAAAGCACCTTCACTATAGAATCAAATGTTGTTAGGAATTCCACTTCCTTGTTTGTTCAAGAGGAGGTGATGTTGGTTTTTCAAGTAATCGTTTCACTATTTGCATTTATTAGCAGTTTTCCATAGACATCTGACGTTCTAAACTTTTCTCTTAATTGATAAAATATCCCTGCATTATAAAAGTACTGAATGTAGAAAAAACCATCTTGTACCATAATACTTATCAATAAAAATAATCATTGTACTATATCAAAAAGAAAAACTTCGTGCAATTGTTGTGATAATTTTTACAATTCCGTGTACTTTTCATTTAGCTGTCCATGCTACGGCATTTCAAGTGTACTATTATTTTTGAGGTTTGCTTTGATAAATAAATATATTACAGCCATAAAATATATTTAAAATCAAAATAGAAAATATATTACTCTTAAAGCGCCAAACCTCAAATCCGTATTCCTTGAGAGAATGAAGTATTATGTTATATACTTGGTTTTTTAACTAGGTTTTCCATATTGCTAGGATTTTGAATTCTGATTATTTATGACATAATATCAGCTGTTGAACTTGGTTATTTTTTGGCAAAAATATTCCATATAGAGTAGTAGTACCCCATTTTTCTGGATAGGAAGTGTACATCAATTCAGGGTTGACAAATGGATTATACGGGTACTGTTCACACAAAAGAAAACTCGGTTTGCTGTCACATTGACAGCTTTTCTCTTGTTTTCTTTAAAATACAATTATTAACCCAGATTTTACTGAATTCTAAATAAATATATATGGCACGCCAAATTCACAACTAAACACTGTGAACTAAACACAGTTTCACAGTTGATAAATTAGGTTTATCGACTGTTAACTATAGTTAACGAACCGCAAACTATATTTAACGATTCGTTAACTATAGTTTCCATCTGTAAAACTATATTTAACGGTTGTAAAATATAGTTTACGAATGGTTATCTAAGTTTATCTGTCTGCAAATAACGTTAACAATAGATTTTGCTGATAAATATAGAATCACATCTGTAAACTATTATTTACATTCGTTAACTATAAATTACAAACTGCAAACTATAGTAAACGATTCGTTAACGATAGTTTTCATCTGTAAAACTATACTTAACGGTTATTTGACAATATCAATTGTTCGTATCGTTAGCCCACTTGATACTCGTATTCTATCTGTTGATAAAAACTTTTGTACAGCTTCTCTCCTAAATACCCCGGTATCCAAGTGTGAGAGTGGCATAACTAGAGGCCATTTAGTTCCTTTAATGGTCATTATACGTTGTTGAAAATGACGAGAAAGTATTATTTTTCAAAACTATACTGTTGGCCTTTAAGATGAAAGATTTGTTAACTATTGAGGATATTTGTCAATCTATTATTTATGGGTCTAGAGATCGAAAGTATTGCTTATATTGGTATACAAATAAATAACATTAGTAAAGCTTGGTATTATAATTAACTCTTTCTGGCAAAGATTTAAAAAAAAATCTGGATCATCCCAAACTTATCTTTTTACTTTTGAGCATACATTTTAAAACAAAATATCAATATGGTTACTCAGTGTTTAGGGGTTCAGTCTTCCCACAGTAGTCCCAAAACAAAGGTCATCCTGGTTGTAGCAGGTATTGATGCACCGTTTTTCTTTTTACTGCATACTTTATTTTTTTAGGACATCTTAATCTTAGAAAGTGCATGAAAAGCATTATGGCTGAAATCAAATTTTGCTTAAATTAAATCTCCACTACTTTGTTTGTCATATACATATCGATCTTGGCGAGCAGTATCTTTGAGGTGTTCGTAACCTATTCTAAAGTTAGCAACCCGCCAACAACCTATGAGACATTTGACCATTCCTATAGATATCACAGACCTCACGATGAATATCTACGGGTTTAATGTCAAGTTAGGACCTACCTTTTATAAAGGCTCTAATTTCAAGTGCATTGTTTGCTCTTTGCCCAGTCATTTTCAGTATAGTGTAAATAGTGTATAAAGCAATGTACACGGTGGCTAAGTCAGTGAAATTGTGAAGATGAAATTTTCTTCCGCTACGGAAAAGTGATCAGTCTCACATGTGCTTGGGGACGGGACCCCCCCCCCCCCCCCCCCCCCCCACGAGTTATCTTATTTTTTTAATTATATGTTGACGTATGCTACACTAAAGAAATTCACAATTAACGCCAAACAAGCTATGTATAAAAATATATACCACTGGTAAAAAGAGAGAAGCTTCTTCTCTTTTTACACTAGTGGTTTATATTTATTTTATACTTAGTTTATTTCGCGTTAATTGTGAAAAGGGCTATCATTCCTGTGATCCTATGTCGTCAATGAACTAAATTAAATTTCAAGCCAGGTAAGGGTAGTACTGTAGTATATTCAACACTCTAAATGAAAACACAAGCAAGATTTTACAATTTAATATAATGTCTATAAAAGTTGATTTAAGTCATATAAAGGAAATGACAGGTTGTACAAATATATAAATTACAAAGGGAAATCGAAAATATACAGTATTATCAAGATATAAATTACAAAGGGAAATCGAAAATATACAGTATTATCAAGATAGCAAATTAGTACTGCAAAAATAAGTAAAGATAAGAATATCCTGAATTTATAATTAATATTTAACAACATATAAAGACTAAATAATAGAAAAAACAAATCACAAAAAGTAAGAAAATACAACAAGACAGTATTCATGCTAATACGAAATCTATTCAGAACTTTACAACCTTTTCTGAAAAGGATGCAAAAAAGAATATTTTATGTACAAATAAAGCTCTTAAGTGCGGTAAAAAAACAACGTTCAAAGTACTTGGCATAGAATTTGACACAGAACTGCAAAATGTATTTGATATGATTTGTATTGGTTAAAGTTTGATTTAAATATCTTACACCATTAAGTCGTAAAACATCTCTGAAAATTCTCTATAACTGCCGACTTTGAATCAAATTATTGCCTCCCTCGTTAATTATGATCCATCTGAAAGATTTCGATTTCGATTTTGAGTGCTAACGCGCGGTATTCAATTTGTCTGCAGCACTTGGTGTGTCATAGGACCGACGACATCCAAAAATAAGCATTCAATGCTTAAAAAAAAAGAAATCTTTACAGAATTTTTAAAAGAAATACTATATAGACTTTGGTTGTAACCGTCTAATTAAAGTAAATTAAATTATGGTTTCAGTTCCGCATTGACCTTAGAATATAAGCAATAAATGCTTTCTTAAAAAAATAATTAAAAAAATTAACTAATATGATTGATTGTTTGTGGAACAGAAACTGTCTCTACAAATGTAAATTTATACAAGAATTATTTAATGATTTTACAAATTATTGTTTTTAGAAAATGTTCATACTTATTTAGGTTTTTATCAGAGAAGAACTAGTAGAAGTACTTTATACTCTGTCCCAAGATATTTATGCAGCACATTTTTAAAAATTATTCGATGTTTATAAATACCTCAGGGTTAAACGATGTTCATTCGATGGTATGAAAAAATCACAAAATCCTTTTGAAACGCCCCCCTCCAGCTTGTCAGGTTTGAATTCACAATTAAAAATTAAAAGTCTTCGGGGATTTTGCATTGCGAGCGAGATGAAAGAAACCGGATGATAACGTTGAAAAATTGACTTCCGAATGGATAAAAGATGTCAACATTTCCGATTATAAATCTCTGTAAGAAATCTGTTTTCGTTTAATGTGTCAATGAAGTTATCTTGGATATTTTCTCTTTTATCTATTTCAATTGCACTTCATTCACAGCTAGCCGTGTGTATTTTTATTAAAAGGTCGTCCAAATGTGCTGCATAAATATCTTGGGAGAGACTATAGATATAGTTATGAATGTTATTACTATTTTCAAATAAACTGTATTTAACTGTATCCTGTTTTTATAAGTATGTCAGCTGTCAGTTAGCCGCTGTATCCTGTTTTTATAAGTGTGTCAATTGTCAGTTAGCCACTGTATCCTGTATTTATAAGTGTGTCAGTTGTCATTTAGCCACTGTATCCTGTATTTATAAGTGTGTCAGTTGTCATTTAGCCACTGTATCCTGTATTTATAAGTGTGTCCGTTGTCATTTAGCGTCTGTGTCCTGTTTTTGTTTGTATGCTTGTTGTTCCTATGCTATTGTTGGTTGCTGTCCTCCCTATGCTTGTCCTTAAGCTATTGTACCTTGTTGTTGTCCCTAAGCTATTGTACCTTGTTGTTGTCCTTAAGCTATTGTACCTTGTTGTTGTCCTTAAACTATTGTACCTTGTTGTTGTCCTTAAGCTATTGTACCTTGTTGTTGTCCTTAAGCTATTGTACCTTGTTGTTGTCCCTAAGCTATTGTACCTTGTTGTTGTCCGAAGGCTACCGTACCCCGTTGTTGTCCGTATGTTGCCGTTTGAGGTGGTGTTTGATTTCTTTTACGACCTTAACATAGAAGACACGAATTTATCTTATAGTGTCACAGACAAGTAGATTAGGAATTTAAAAAAAACTATGTACATGTAAATTCATACGTAGAGCTAGTCTTTGTCACACAGCCAATGATAAGAACAGCCACGCCCACTATAGGACCGGCAATCGCCCTGTAGAAAGAAATTTACGTCCAATACAACAACAGACAGAGACAAGTATACTTAAATCTATAACCTTGATATCCCTCTCTCTCTCTCTCTCTCTCTCTCTCTCTCTCTCTCTCTCAAATGTAAAGTTGTTTATCAGTAATCATCAAAATTTGAGTGATAGATAGATATTGAACCAACACCTACCCTACGCTGAGGCATCTTCTATTTGCGCTACAGATAAACCCAAATGGACAGCAGAAGTCCTTTCCTTTGCAGCAATGGTATCCGTCATTAATACACTGACTGTCAGAATAGCACACCCCGTAGCCTGACGTACAAATGTAACTATATATAACTTATAATATTCATTGTACCTTAACTTATAGAAAATAAGAGAGAGAGAGAGAGAGAGAGAGAGAGAGAGAGAGAGAGAGAGAGAGCAGAAAGAGACGCGCTCTATTAGAACCCAAACGAAGCTACAGAAAAAAATATACACTTACGAGGAAGACCATCATTGCAATTTATGATGGGCACTGCTATAACAAAAACTGCCAGTAAAAGAACAAGTTTGATCTCCATTTTTCCAGCCGACAAGATGGGTCAAGTGAGAAAGTCTACACCGCAATAGTGTACCCGAATCCATGGGGAAATCTGCAGACTTTCCCTCATTTATACCGGGTACAACTCAGAACGCAGAAATATGCGATTTCAAAATACCGTGGTTATATTGTGACAGTTGTTATCAATCTTACATACAGTATTATCATGGTCAGTTTATAAGTATAAAATAACAGATATTTAATCAATCTAATCGTAAATCAAAATTCGATTTTCATATTTAGAGAACATACGTTTTAGCTATAAATGTGTGATGAGCCTTTTCTGGCTAATATTTTACTTTAGGTGGAATGCTACACCAAAATTTATTTTATGAATTATTAAATATCATTTCTGAAACATGATTTTTTTTGTTTAAAGAAGGATATCTGCTCTTAATTATTTTGTACGATTTTTTGTACTTTAATGAGAAAGTGTAAAATCTTGTCTCTGTTGCAAGTAAGACAGTGTAGATTTAAAATTTGCTGTGAATAAATGTCTAATATTAATATGTATTAAATCATGCCCAGATATGTCAAATTTCAAATTCTACAGTGTCTTTCAAAAAATCGTATAACGGGATTAAAAGCATTATAGCATCTTTGTTTTGTTTTGCATTCTTGTTTCAGAAATGATACTTTAATGATTCATAAGATAAAACTTTGGTGTAATAAAAACGGGTCGTCGATATTGATTATATGGTTGGATACATAGTGAGGCATGTACAAATATTGATGCATGTAAATCTTATTCACCTTAAAGTGTTCATGTAACCCCGACCTTGTGGCGTACGACAACAGGAGCTAAAATTTTGTATATTAATCAGTAAAAGGGAATATAGTTTCCATCTTACATTTCAACCATGTTTGATTTAAAGAAGACTTTTTTGTTAGCTTTTTATTTTTTATTATATTCGTTACCTGTTATGATATTAACAAAGTTTTGAACTACGGAAAAATTGACATTTTATTATTAATTGCGTGGTCAAAAAAAAAAAAAATACGCATTAGCAAAGTTGATGATAATTTGTCGCAAGAGAACCACTGTATTTCGAAATATCGCATTCCTTCGTTGACTGAGTGATAAGAGGAGTCTCAGAACATCGCGGGTGTAACTACAAACGATAACAGTGGGATCTTGTTGACATCAGTAAATTGAACTTGGCACACGAGAGGAAAATGGCGACCAAACTTTTTCTCTTACTGTCAGTTTTTGCCATTGTTGTGCCAGCAGTAAATTGCTACTATGGTTTCCGTACGTATTTTTTTCTATCTTTTTTTCTTCGTTTTCTTTTTCTTGCATTTTGGGTCATAGATCTCTCTCTCTCTCTCTCTCTCTCTCTCTCTCTCTCTCTCTCTCTCTCTGTTTGGGTCATAGATCTCTCTCTCTCTCTCTCTCTCTCTCTCTCTCTCTCTCTCTCTCTCTCTCACGTTTTATTAGTTTAGGTATAATGAACATTAATAGTCACATTTGTTTGACAGGGTACGGGGTGTGCTACTCTGACAGTCAGTGCATTAATGACGGATACCATTGCTGCAAAGGAAAGGACTTCTGCTGTCCATTTGGGTATATCTGTAGCGGAAATAGAAGGTGCCTCAGCATAGGGTAGGTGTATGTTATCTATCACCAAATGTTGATGGTTATATTGATCTGATGATGAACAACTAGACGAGACACGAGGTGAAATATGAAATTAAAGAGAATCTTCCGCACCATAAGTAGATCCAGATATCTTTTTCAGGGGAGGGGGTGCGAGGATCACTTTTTATTGCCGAAGGAAGGGGGAGGGGTCGAAGACCTATTGCATGAATTTGGAATCTTTTACTTGCTTGGATTTTCCAAGGGGTGGTGGTGGGAGTTGTGGACCCTCTTCGTCTTCTAGTTTTAATTTGCGCATGTCTTAATGAAATAATCATATCTTGCAAATTTTACTTATTTCTCTCCTGTTAACAGAACGATCGTCGGTCCTATCGTCGCTGTGGTCGCACTAATCATCAGCTGTACTATCGGATGTGTGTGTTATCGTAAGTACAATGTATAGTTTCTAATCATCATTGTTCTTGATTTGAACTGTCCATACGGGATCGAAGGTGAAAATATAGCTTAATTGTTATTAAGATTAAACGTAATACATGTATAATGAATAAAAATATATATAATTGAATGGGTTTTTTTATATCTCGGATTTTGAAACACACGTTGAAGCGCTCTTTTTATACATTCTGTTTAATTAGATAATACTGCTGCATTCCGTAAGTAAAAACAAAATTAAGGACCTAGAAAGATATAGAAAAAGACCTGTGTTAAGTATATTTTTATGCGACCGGGTATTAGTGTATTGCGCCTTTTTGACAACGCACTTTAAAAAGTGCGTCTTTTTTTTTTAAATTCTTCTAAGTATGTACATGTATATATGTTTTTAAATTTGCATCGACTGTAGTACATGTCTCTCACATAAAAGTCTTCAAATTTAGTAGGAAACTACTTCTATCTGTTTCAGTCTTCAGTGTTTTCTTTTTAAGGTCGCAGAAGAAACCAAACACCGCCACCAATGGTTACTTACGGACAACAACAGGGTACTGTAGCGTACGGACAACAACAAGGTACTGTAGCGTACGGACAATCACAGTCCTATGGACCGCCCCCAAATTACGGACAAGCTACCGCTAACAACGGGCAACCTCAGACTTATGGGGTCAACACGGGACAGTCTTCACCCTACGGACAGGGCTACAGTACGGGGGCACCTGTTGATTACACACAGAGTACAGAAAACAACACACAGAAGAGTTGAAATCGAGTGCCTAGGGCGCCAGCTAGAAGTGTGGAGGCAGTGTTGAGGAGGCTGGGTGGTCAACAAATTAACCATCAGATCTACCTTAAAATTCGATTTTCAGATCTGACTTGTTTGGTTATAGACTATCATTTAGTAAACAAAAAATTCAAATATTTCAGATTTGAATATTTGCTATATCTTTATAAAAAGCCCCTCTTCTGCTTTGGAGATTAATATAGTATATAAATGGTCATGATCATTCAGCCTTCTTAAGAGAGCTTGACGGTCGTTGGCCGTTTTTTGTTTACTATATTAATCTTCTAGAGATGAAGAACTCTGTTTAAAGCTATAGGAAACTTTTTGGGGAAACTATTTGGAATTTATTTACTTTGTAGTAGTTATTGTCCTAAAAATCTTTTTTTTTTTTTTAAAGTTAGATCTGATATTTGTTGATTATCTAGCCTCCATATGGTTATAAACCATTGACCCTCTTTTGATCTGGTTTTTTTTCAGCACGTATACCAGATACCATGCAATTCTCATTTATTCATACCATTACATTAATGGTGTGAAATAAATAAATTGAAATTCTGTTTATACGGCCTGTTCCCCATTGCCATCCAAGAAAGAATACAATTGTATTGCGTTTGAGCCTATATCGTTTCTAGGGAAAGTATTGGTATTATCTTCATTTGTTGCAGTAGAGCTTTGACTTTAAGTTGTAGTAGATATATATAATTTACGTAACCATTTGTGAAATAGTTTTTGAGTTTACAGAACATATGATATTCTTGTGCATTTTAAAAATTGACTTTACTCTTGAAAATCACTTTTAATTGCCTGTGTTTTTTCATCAGCTTCAATTAAAATCACAGACTTTACGCCTTTTTTTACAGCTCGTTATAAAAAAATTGTTTGCTTTATGATGTTATAATATGTACATGCCTATACTTATTGAAACCTATATCAAGTGACAATGGTGATATCTGTAACTTTTTTTAAAATTTCAAAACATGGCATAATTTTGATGAATTTCGATATATTGCTTTGTGTAATTTAACCCGGTCATTATGATATATATTTTATCAATAAATACTATAGCAGTATAATTTCCGTACACATGAATATGTAAGCCACATGACTATCGTGTTTGCTATGTTTGGGTGGGTATATTGTCTTATATTATACTTAAATGTATTGATTTGGACGGTTCTCCCCATGCAATTCAATTCATTTGAAGTCCGATTGTGTTCATACAGCTATTAATTGTAAACCAGAATCAAGATCTACCAAGTTTAAATCAATTTGTCCGCCTATGAAACATGCATTCCTTGAAACTTTAAAAGCTGATTCCATGCATTATTCATCATTGTTTAGTATATCAAATGACAACGCTTATTAAATATCTACAATAAGAAATACATTATTAATATTGGTATGCATTGACTATCGTCATACACGTATGAACCACCAATTAATATTCTTTGTTTTAAGAACAATTAAGACGGAGGGATAATTTTCTCACAGTGGCTTGAGTAGATTGTCTTGTATTTCTTCTCTATAAAACACATCTCTTTAAAAGATTTCATCCATGGGTTTGAAAAATATGAACCAAATATGCTTTTTATTTTCATAAATAGTTTTTTACTATAAAAAATAAAACGCCTTTTGACATTACTGGACATGCATTTATGTTCACAAAATTTTTAAACTCTACAGTGTGTTACTAGCAACAAAAACAAATTTCCCACTTTCATATAAAAATTTCTTTTGGCATTACAAAAACCCAACCAGTTCATGCTGACCACTGATATCATATACCGATCATTCCTTTAAAAAGAATACTTGTCTGTCTTTGTTTAATACATGTAATTTACGAAACTTCTACTGTTTTGTACCTTATTTAAATAAAGAAATATTATTGTTTTGTTATCTTTCTGCCGGTATCTGGAATACATTTGTTTTCGAGGGTTCTGACTCACCTTCTGTGTGGTTTACTGCCATTAGTCTTGTTGCCCTTTCAAGCACCTGCGTTACATGGATTTATTTACAAAAATGGCCGACGTATTTGAAAATCAGACAGACGAGTAGAGTCGCGTTGTGTTTCTAACGTCTTGAAAGCTGAAATTGTCGAACCCACAATTCTGTGTGCTCGTTTGTTCATTAAACAGACGATATAATGTAAAATTGAAGTATTATGCTGTCATTTTCATCAAATTACACCAAAACCTCTTTGGTCGACAAGGGACCTCGACAAGTAAAGACAAGTCTTCAAAATTAAGATTTTTAAAAAAGGCAAGTTTTTGAAATTACCAATTGTATAGAAGTTATTTATCAATATGTGCATCGCTAGATATCATTGTTATTACAAACTGATAAATGAAGTGAAAGAATCTTTGTAGAATTTGTAGAAAAAAATAGGCCTAGTACACCCGTTGAAAATCCTATTCATCATGGCACAGCGAAGATCAAAAATGTCAAAGAAAGAATTTGATGACCAGTTTGAGGCATTCCTCAAGGAGGTAGATTTTTATCCATGTATGCATGGGTTCAGTAATATTTGTAACATATATTCATAACATATTCTTAATATGTTTAACAATGTGATAATTTACACTTGTAAAAATTGAGCTCCACCCCTTATCTGAATTTAACCTGAGGTTATCTGACCGGCTTAAAAACTTTGATCTTTAACTTAATCATTCATCTGTTTATATGATAAAGTAAATGTCCAGAAGAAAATGAAATATTATAGTTGATTATTAACCATGTTAACTGAAGTAAAAGTATAGAGAAGAGAAAATAATTATAAATATAAATTTATGAAATAAATGAGATACTGTCTACTGCGAATTCCTCATTATATGTGAGTACTTAATTTCACAATCCGACATTTTGTATCAAATTGCAATCTCAAATCTGTTGTTGTAATTTCACATGGTTTACAACTGTCAGAAAAATAAAAGCACAATTTTAATATTCTCACATTTTAACATGGTTGAGTGGCTTAAGCACTTGCTCTGCTTGCGTTGTAGTCAATGTCATCAGAAGAATCGATGGACTCAGCCCGAGTGTCCAAGTACTTGAATCCGACAAGGAAAGAAAAGTCATGGTGGATGGAGCAAGACGACGAAGATGAGGAAGATATCGGGCGAGGTATAAATGAAATAAGTTTTATTTTATATAATTAATTTATCATTTCATAATTTATGACTGGTTGTTTATTTAGTGTGGACTGTTATCATAAGAAAAAATTAATATATAAGGTAAAAAAAATGTATAGGTTCTTAGGCACGGCAGCATTAAGTCAAATGCTGCCAAATTAATTCATTTTTTTGTGATATTGAAGACGGTTATTACTCAATTTTCAATTTTTTAGAAGTATTCTCCTTTACAAATCTTTTAATGAAAAAGTACCTGTCTGCATTAAATTTTGAAATTTTTGGCCTGACAACCAATACAGGAAGTTTTTTTGCCTTATTTTCTTAATAAAAACTAAAATTCAATGAATCCCGTCTTTGATCCAATGGTCTTCTTGATAACCTTGATTACAAGATAAACATATTTGTGTACCTGGTACATGTGGTACAAAGACTTAAAAAGGGTGTGGTCACAATTTCATTATTTAGGACTGACGGCAAGTGGTAAAAGTTTTTTTAAAAAGAAAAAGCCGGAGCCAGAAACCAGTACGCCGATCAGAGAGGACCAGACAACTTCAATTCGAGATAAAAAACTGGACCTGGACAGTTCTGATGATGGCAAAAAAATCAGTAGTCCGGCGGAGAGGCGGGCCAAAAACAAGCGAGAGGTTAGTGGGCTTTGGGAAGAGATTATTCTTTACCTGTACAATAACAATCATAAGTCTTTAAGTTTAGGGAAATGGGCTAAAAACCAGGGGGCGATGACATGCAAACATATAGAGAAAAGTACAAGGCAAAATCACCCATATCAAGTTGAGACTCCAATATCAGCCCTCTGAGCTTCACAGGATTTGACTATATGACTTGAAATTTGGTAATAAGAAATGATACAACAGATAGCAGAGTTGTGTGATGTAATTATGTGTTTTCTTTCAAGTTCTGGTCTCATGACAGAAAAGCTAGATGCTTTAAGCTGCAGAATAATATATTTTTCATGAAATTGTATTTAAATTAAGCTTGAGTGGGTAGGTAAAAGTACTGATATACATGTAGATATCGCTAATGATATAGAGTTTATTGCAGTTGAAAGCTAAAGGTGTACGGGGAAAAACGGACAACTCCATGAGCAAGGATTCACTAGAAGATAGTGAGTTTAATAATTAAACTAATGATTCAATCCAAATCACATAAATGCTTTCCTTTTTTTCATTTATTAGTAGAATGTACACTAGTATATATCAATGCAATGTTTATATTATATTGTATTTTGACTATTTATGTTTTACAATAATTGTATAAACATTTTAACAGTTACCCTTTAAAAATGTCAATAGTGTATTCAGTCTTAAGGAAAATTTTGAAAGACTAGAATATGTATAGAGTGCAATTCATTGAAAGTTAATCTATTAGTGTAAATTGATAGAACAGATTTTATAGACATAAAATTTTATTTTAATTCAGTATCTGAGAAATCTGAGGAAGAGAGTACGAAGCACAATGACAGGTAGGGTTCCTAGAGGTTCCCTGTTTTATCATGACAGGTATAGGGTCCTTGAGGTTCCGTGTTTTATCATGACAGGTTGGGGTCCTAGAGGTTCCCTGTTTTATCATGACAGTTATAGGGTCCTAGAGGTTCTCTGTTTTATCATGACAGGTCGGAGTCCTAGAGGTTCCCTGTTTTATCATGACAGGTATAGGGTCCTAGAGGTTCCCTGTTTTATCATGACAGGTATAGGGTCCTAGAGGTTCCCTGTTTTATCATGACAGGTATAGGGTCCTAGAGGTTCCCTGTTTTATCATGACAGGTATAGGGTCCTAGAGGTTCCCTGTTTTATCATGACAGTTAGGGTTCCTAGAAGTTCCCTGTTCTATAATGACAGGTAGGGGTCCTAGAGGTGCTCTGTTTTATTATGACAGGTCGGGGTCCTAGAGGTGCCCTGTTTTATTATGACAGGTAGGGGTCCTAGAGGTTCCCTGTTTTATCATGACAGTTATAGGGTCCTAGAGGTTCTCTGTTTTATCATGACAGGTCGGAGTCCTAGAGGTTCCCTGTTTTATCATGACAGGTATAGGGTCCTAGAGGTTCCCTGTTTTATCATGACAGGTATAGGGTCCTAGAGGTTCCCTGTTTTATCATGACAGGTATAGGGTCCTAGAGGTTCCCTGTTTTATCATGACAGTTATAGGGTCCTAGAGGTTCTCTGTTTTATCATGACAGGTCGGAGTCCTAGAGGTTCCCTGTTTTATCATGACAGGTATAGGGTCCTAGAGGTTCCCTGTTTTATCATGACAGGTATAGGGTCCTAGAGGTTCCCTGTTTTATCATGACAGGTATAGGGTCCTAGAGGTTCCCTGTTTTATCATGACAGGTATAGGGTCCTAGAGGTTCCCTGTTTTATCATGACAGTTAGGGTTCCTAGAAGTTCCCTGTTCTATAATGACAGGTAGGGGTCCTAGAGGTGCTCTGTTTTATTATGACAGGTCGGGGTCCTAGAGGTGCCCTGTTTTATTATGACAGGTAGGGGTCCTAGAGGTTCCCTGTTTTATTATGACAGGTCGGGGTCCTAGAGGTTCCCTGTTTTATTATGACAGGTAGGGGTCCTAGAGGTGCCCTGTTCTATCGTGGTCTTTGTTGATGTACTGCTTTATTACATTTACTTCATAATATCCCAGTTCATACTGGATGTAGGTTCTTGGTCCATTTCAGTTTGTACTGGCTGTTTTTAAGAAGGATTTTGAGTAATCTTGATCAATTTGAATATCTTTCAAGTTTTAAGATTTTTTAATTTTACACCAAGATCTGTTGTAACCTCAGTGAAGTAACAGTGAGAACTAGTATATTTTAAGTGTTATAATTTTTCCAGCAGATAAAGTCGTATGTCAGATCGATGTTGCTAAAACTTGCTACAAGTTCTATGATTAAGGCCATGGGCTTGCTACAAGTTCTATGATTAAGGCTATGGACTTGCTACAAGTTCTATGATTAAGGCTATGGACTTACTACAAGTTCTATGATTAAGGCTGTGGTTGGGGATGCTTTTGGATGATTTTCTTAGAGTATAAAAATTGTTCTCTAGTGATTGCAGAGTTGCAATTTTCTAGCTGGCTCTACAAAACAATTTTCCTACTGTTTTGCTTTCTTTAACTTGTGCATGTATTTTGATTTTCATTGAAGAATATACAATCATGTACATAATCAAAATTTTAAAGTTGTTATACTTAAATGGAATTTTATGATGGTGATTTTGTGAAATTCATTTTTTATATTAAGATTACCTGTATATCATAAAGTAAAAAGATTGAAAGCTGTAGAAATGTTTTTAAGAAATATGATTTTTTATGAAACCTTTGGATTTTTTGGTTGTGTTTTATAGAAAGGGCCTCAGCGGAACAAGGAGTAGCAATGAACACAGCTCAGCGCAGACCGGAAGAACAGGTAAAGAACAGATTGATGTACATACTGTCTCATTATTTATAGAGCTTAACAGTGTATGTCCTGACTTGTGTGTACAGACTTTATAATGTACATACTGACTCAGTATGTACTGAACTTAACAGTGTATGTCCTGACTTGTGTGTACAGACTTTACGATGTACAATGTCTTTCGTTAATATCATTGTTGTTATAGTTCTCTTGTTGTTGTAGGTAGGGCCACCATACCAGGCATGGAGACTTTGGATGAAATTGCAGAGAAAGAGAAATTTTTCCAGGTATATAAAGCTTATGGTGAGAGAGAGAGAGAGAGAGAGAGAGAGAGAGAGAGAGAGAGAGAGAGAGAGAGAGAGAGAGAGAGAGAGAGAGAGAGAGAGAGAGAGAAGGGGAAAAGAATGAGAGAGAGAGAAGGGGGAGGGAGGGAGTCGGATAGCAATTTGACAGTTAAAGTAACTTAGTGATTACAGTTTCATTTTGATGATTAAACTAAATCTATGAACAATTCCACCATAGGAGTGATGTCCTGATGTCCCAGCAGTAGTTTTTTATTTTTTGTATATGTATGGGTAGTCCTTGAGAGTCACTTGGTAACTTAACTTACATTGTCTTTTATCTTGATTTGACTTTAGTCTTTTAGAAAACTTCAGTGTTGTATCACAAATTAATTATCAATTTTAGAAACTAATTAGTTTCAGCTTATGTGTGGAAACCTATATAAAGGATTTAGGACCTCACAAGGTCTAATTTGTTCATGAAATTTTAAAACTTTCATTAATTTACTCTCTACGAAAATTGCTATGACTTTTGTTTATTCAGATATGACAAAAACTGTGGGTTTTCTTCTCCCAGGAATTTATGATTTGAATTTGTTTTTTTTTAGGACCTAGAAAATGCTGCAGGCGAAACACTTGACTATAGCCGCATGAACCGTGACCTTAGTCAGAGTGCTACCACAATGTCACCAGAGGGAGCCGCTAAAGCTGCCGCAACGCTCGCGGCATTGGAGGACATAGAACAGGAAGAAGAAGGGTCGATTGTGCCACCAACCAAGTCTGAACCAATCACTGATCAGGTATCATATTCAACTTCTCTAGTGATCAGTTCTGAGCCAATCAAAAAACAGCTCTTATGCTTAACTATGAAGGTTACTGTGGAATCATGTGAATCCTTGGGGCTCAATTTTCTTTGGGTTTCTGTATGAATCACCGTCAGGTACCATGTTATAACTACAAATTTAGCAATTTTCAGAAGATGTGTTATGTGTATAACCATGTAAAAGGATGTTGGAATGCCTCGGAAACTAATTGTTTACTTGATTAGATTTTGATATATGATGATTATTACCAAAAAAAAAAGAAGGAGAAAACAAGTGAAGCCTTCAGTTCTAAGCCAATCAAAGAACAGCTGTTAGGTTAAATTACATGAAGGTTGAAAAGGAATCATTTGAATTCTTTGGTGTCAATTTTCAGGAATTTTGACAATATGTAGATACCCCTCATTCATGAGTTAAGATTTCCAAGATTTCCAATAAATTTTGAAGCATTATTTTTATTTATTTTACATGTACCATTGTATGACAAAAGTGTTGATGCAATTACATCCCAATAATCATTTAAAAGATTGTGAATCTAAAATGAGTCCACAGAATTCATCAATTTTAAGCTAATCACATATATGATAAACAAAAATTTATTTATTGCAGGATCCGTCAGTCCAAAAACCTAGCATGCTTTCTAAGGGTAAGGCTAAGCAATTACGCAAAATTTACACCCAATAATACGTAATAATTGTGTACTATGCGTAAGGCTGCTCAATTAAATGTATGCAAAATGTACACCAGATAATACCTAATAATTGTGTTTTAAGAGAAAGGCAAAATTTACACCCAAATTGTGTACTATGGGTACGCAATTACGCAAATTTTGTTCCTGATTACATGTAATAATTGTACAATGGTACACTGATTATTAAATGTAATGACAATGCAAAATATTCTTTCAAAAATTGGTTTTGTCTTTTTAAGAACTAAATAAAAAATATTTATTAGAATTTTTATTAGATTTAACATTTAAGACCCAGATTTAATTTGCAGTATCTTTAATGGATTCCATGGAGTCGACTATGAACACAACAGGTTCCCCCAAAGTTGGGGGCACTCTCCAAGAACCCCGCCGATCAGAAGGCCTGGATGACGTGGACGGACAGATAAACGTCCAGCAATCCACACCAGGGTCATTCAAAACGGGGACAGGTGAGTAGAGCTGTGATTACTAGGGAAAAAGGATCCTGATATTTAGAAAGAAATATAGTGATGTTTCATGAGATATCAGGTTACTGCTGCTGCAGTGAAATTACTCCTTTTTCCATAATAACTTTAAATATAATACAGTCAAACTTTGTTGTCTCGAACTAGATGGGACTGCTTAAAAACTTCGAGATATCCGAGTATTCGAGATATCGAGGGTAAAATACTTAAAAAAATAAGTGGTTGGGACTTACAAATGACTTCAACATATCTATTGTATTCGAGATATCAGTGTTCGAGATATCGAGGTTCAACTGTATAAGAGAAAAAATTTATTTAGCATTTCCTATTCAACATAACTTATTGTCTTGCTTGAGCCAAAACCAAAGCCAATCTTTTTTAAAATATTAGAAATGTTGTTGAATACTCAAATGCTCAATTATTCATCCTAAAGCATGCATATCATTTACTTCTGGAAAGTATAGAAAATATTTATATTTTATTTATCGATGTATTATATTAACCCCCTCAGCATCACAATACATGTTCCGATAGATGTTTCAATGTATTGTTACACTTCTAGAGGTCAGATGTGTTCTGTCTTCAACACAGCTCATTGTAGTTTAAGGTGGGTCACTATACCTCAAGGTGGCTCATTATACCTAAAATAGTTTCTCAAATCAGCAGAAAATAACTTGATTCTGAAATATAGCATGATGCATTAGAAGTATATGAGTCCAATAGGCAAAAAACAAGCAAATTGGGGAAGAGATAGGATTTTCTGAATTTAAGTGGGCAACCTTATATCACTGCTTACTGTATGAAACATAATTGTAATGATGACTTTTGACAGGAAAACGATCAAGTAAGAACAAAGGAGATATCATTGTAGATATAGACCTGTATATTCAACTACTCTGTAGATGTATGGCTTGTATATGTTAAATTAACCCTTTTGGTGATTGATAACGTTGGTGACAGGAAAATTACTTATTTATTGTTTGATTTTCTGATGAGTTATTCCCCTTGGCAGCCATTGTTGTGGGGGTATATTGTAATCTGACTCCTGTTGTTACAACCTCCAAATGGGGCTTCTTTGGAATATTAACATTTCTTTATCCATGTAGGAAATTTCAAGAAGCAAAGTGGATCAAAAATTAAATCAGATCTGATCTGATATTTTCCCATCAATATAACACCCAAGCTAAGTCTAGTATATGTACATGTTTTTAGCTTCCGATTGTGGGCAAATTCGGCAGACTTTACTTCTTGTAGTTTACTACCTTCTTCTCATTGACTTCTTCTCACATTTGTAAAAGAAATATTGCCAATGGCATGAATACTATCAGATGTTTATAAACAGTTTTTATATTTTCATAATATGATCTTTGTTCACATCTCACAAAAATAATGAGTTCTCTTGAAAAAGGATTTAAAAGCCAATATAAGAGTTCACTGAGGAAGCATATAAAAGACTGGTCATGTGTTTGTAAGAATGATATTTGGGAGGGGGGGGGGGGGTAATTTATTTTATAAGTATATCTTAATTGAAACTTTGATTGACGTAGATAATTTTCCCCATTGATAAATGAATCCTTATCACAAGAAAACTGACCCACTTCATTCTTTAGCTGCCAAGGGTTATTTCTCTTTTTTTAAATCAATTGTATTATTAATAGTGTTCTGTTATTTCTAGTTAGAACTTAGTAAGCTAGGACTAATATGTTATATTTACTAGGCTAAAATAGTTAAATTCAGATGCGACCTATCTTCCATTATTATCTATACATCTCTGCAATGAGACAATTTCCAGTATGTAATTCCAAAATTATATTTTCATGTTACATGATATTTTTCTATTTGGATATATTGTTTCAATTGAAAATATATTACTGTGACTTTTTAAATAAGTACCCAACTGCATTCTGCATCCTATTAAAAGAAAAATTCAAAATATTTTAACTCCAAAAATAGCCTGGTAATGCACTGAATTTTTAAACATGATCAGGTTTAAATGCAAATGAAGAAATTATCTATCAAGGAAAATTATCTAAAACTGAGAGATGTCGCATGTGTCCTTAATATGTAAACATTGATTTAAGGAACAAGGAATCATTCTTTGAGTATTATGAGGTGATAATTTCAGTCGGGGCGTGATCAAATCCAATAAAGCCCAAAGGGCTTTATGATAAATTTGATCACGCCCCGACCGAAATTATCACCTCATAATATTCAAAGAATGATTCCTTATTACTTATATTTATATAATTTTCAGCAGTTGTACGATTAAATATTACAATATTAATTATGCAAACCTGCTTGCCTCCCCAACAATGCGTCTTTGAATTTATTGGGCTGTATAGTACAAAATCGATTCGTAGTGTTATCACAAAGACACTGGAAAATGAAAATAATTATATAGATATATACATTGCATTATAAATGATCAAATATGTTCATCTTTAATTTTTGATATTTAAATGATTGCAATAAACCATATTTTTTTTCACTGTATTACTATAATTTTGGTAATTTATTTAAAGAGAGACACAAATCCTTTTTTTTCCCACATTGGTAAACAGAAAATGTTAATACCACATTAAGTTTTTAATACAGTAATGCATGTTTGCTCATAAATATTCATAGGAGAATTTACGCAACAAAACAGAAATAGATATGGGGAATGGATGAAAGTGATAAGATGTAAATTAAATGATTATAATAAAAGGGCAGTAACTCACCTCATGTTATCATAAATCTTGAATTAAAATATTAGAATGTTCCAAAAATTTGACAAAATTTGAAAGCATTCGTTAAGAAAATTTAAAATTTCCTTCCATGACAGAAAATTGAGTTGACATAACAATGATGGAAATGTGAATGTTATGGTTTTCCTCAACAGGGGAGTTCAATGCCAGGGTATCAGGTATATCACCTGTCAGGTGTACACACCTGTCATCATGGTTCATGATTCACATCAGCTAAAACGAAAAAGTTAATATGAAAATTAAAGAATTTGGTCAACCATCACTGGCCCTGGAAATTCAACATAATTATTTTTTTTTAAATCTTAAATTGAATAAAGTCTTGGTTTAGTTGACCAGTTTGCTTTTTTTTCCCTCAAAAATAAATCTAACAGTCTTGAGATTTTACCCAATGGCATAAATATTTTCCATAAATTACTGGAAGACAAGAAATCGTGATAGCTTAAAGATTTCCATTTTCATATTTCAGAAATACAATTTTGAAAGCTTTTGAATCTTGGAATTTGAATTACTTTTTTAGTTGTTTATTGTATTCTAAGGCCAAGGGAAACAGCTTTTTTTTTTTTACATCTACCAAATCTATATTGATTTTCCTTTGATACATGTATCATCAAAGACGTGAACATGTAATACACTGTATCATTGCTCATTACTTACGTAATCAAGAAAAACATTTACCTGCTCACCTGAGATTTAATACAGCCGTGGTTTTTGTACAGATTTGTAACAAAGAACTTATAATAGCACGTATAATAATCATAGATTATCAATAATATTCATAGATTATCAATAATAATCATAGATTATCAATAATATTCATAAGCATGATTAATTTTGTGTATTTTATCATACACCTTAATATTAGCCCATTTTAATTTTAAGAACTTGTCACAATATTTTGCATTTTATGCATAACTTATTCATTGCCAATTACACTTTAACATTTGTAAGACAGCATTTATTTTGGTTATTTTGTATATACCGGTCTCTTTTTATCATTCAATGCGAAAGTTACTGTAATTTTTTTCTTCATGGTTCAATGCACTATTACTGTAAACTGGTTTCTTTATTGCTTGATGCATAAATTATGTAATCTGGCCCATTATTGTTCTGTACACAAGTAACTTTATATTTGTTCCTTTTTAGATCAATGCATGATTACTGTAAACTGGTTACTTAAGTTGCTGTAAACTGGCCCATTATTGTTCTATACACAAGTAACTGTATATTTGTTCCTTTTTAGATCAATGCATGATTACTGTAAACTGGTTTGATTATTGTTTAAAGCATAAGTTACTGTAACTGGGTTATTGTTGTTCTAAACACAAGTTACTGTAAATGAGTACCTATATTGATCAATGCATGATAAACATGAGTTATCCTGTGATGTGAAACCTCATTGATAAATGTTGAGACTGGGTTTTCTGTGTGTAGGTTTTATGGGAACTAACACTAGCAATGAAATCGAGGCTCTACACAAAGCCCTGAGGGAGGTGGGCCTCTCCCCCACCATAAAGAACGACAGTCAGGGCCTGGACTCCTCCATGGCCAACAACACCGACCTCCTACAGAAAATCCTCTCTACTGAACCAGAGAAGGGTGAGAAAATACATCTCGTACTGTATACAGGGAAAATATATCCCATACTGTATACAGGGAAAATACATCCCATACTGTATATAGGGAAAATACATCTCATACTGTATACAGGGAAAATACATCCCATACTGTATATAGGGAAAATACATTTCATACTGTATACAGGGAAAATACATCTCATACTGTATACAGGGAAAATACATCCCATAGTGTATGTAGGGAAAATACATCTCATACTGTATACAGGGAAAATACATCTCATACTGTATAGAGGGAAAATACATCTCGTACTGTATACAGGGAAAATACATCTCATACTGTATATAGGGAAAATACATTTCATACTGTATACAGGGAATATACATCTCATACTGTATACAGGGAAAATACATCTCATACTGTATATAGGGAAATATTTGCCTCCGTTTTATTTTCGCCCCTTTTACCAGCGGGCGAATTTAAGACCAGGCGAATTCCAATGTCCTAAATAATCTATCTCTAAGTACAGCTGTGTCTGGGAATTCAAGACAGGGTGAAACTGTTTGCAAGTGTAGAAGGGTGAAAATTACACGGAGCGAAAATAATCCTGTATACAGTATTGATGGAATATGTTTTTATATTTCAAGACAATTCTAAAATCATTAAGCCTGTCATGAATCGAGTTCATATGTTTCATATGAATCGAGAACTTTGGGAATTGGACACAGAACGTTGTATTATATTATGTTCCCAGAAGTGCATGTTGTAAAATAAGTTTTGATTTTTGTCTTCAGGTAAACAGAGAACGGTGGAAGAAGTTCTTCAGGAAATGGATGACATAGAGAAACGGAACCGAAGTCAGAGTAATGACCCGGAGGTCCAGCTGCTGTCTGACAAAAAGAAGACCCCTGCTGATAGTAAGAGATTCAGACTGTTTGTCTTCTCATAAACCTCCAATTGCTTGTATGGATCATTGTGTATCATCATGCATGCATCAAATGAATGAAATAAACAGATTGCAATTTCATTATCTTTTTTTAAAACTAGAAGAAATGTGAAAAAAAAATTTTTGAAGGTGAAAGAAAGATGGAAGACATGCGAGGATTTGGTTTGTCTCCCATACAACAAGAACAGCCCTCACCCCAAGGCTTTGATCCCTCGCCCCGGGGATTTGATGAATCTCATACAGAGGACACAGAAATGTACCAGCCTGTCACTCAAATTGTAAGTTTCGCTCTCAGTGGTTGGAACTGAAGCAAGAACCCTTTCAGTGGTTTGAACTGAAGTAAGAACCCTGGAGTATACCACAACCCATGAATCTTATTGAAAATAAAATTGTCCAATTATACAACCCTGCATTATGTGACAAAACTCAGATACACAGTATTCATGGAATTCTGTGATATCACACCGCTACATGTATGCCATTTAAGAAAAACTTATCCAAATTTTTTGAACCTGCATTATTTGACAAACCTTTGATATTCAGTTTATTCCTGTAATCTTGGAATATTGCTTTACTACATGGATCTGAATAATTTTTTTACACCACCTAGTAGGGTATCTGTGTTTTCTGACATGTTTTCAATATTCATATTATCCTGATATTTGTGACCTACTGTATGATACAGCAACCCTCTTTGGTTTTCTCAGTTCAATTTCCAAGCATTTTATCAATGTTAATACTCAGTTAGCTCTGACAAAACATTGCAAGATATGGACATTTCTTGAGAATCAAGCCTAGATAGTGTTTTAACAATAAAAAAGTCTTAAAGGATGAAATGTGTTAATATTTAAAAGAAATGTGTGCCATTGTGTTAGTTCCCAGTGTATCAGCTGCCTTTATTGAATTGCCTAATATCATTTTTCAGTCAAAGGGTTCAAAGGTCAAGGTAAGAATGTGTGTTGTGTGACCTCTGACCTTTGTATGAAGTGTTTGTGTGGACCCACAGTTACAATGAAAGTGCTCACATCCTGTATGTCAAAACAATGCATGGGATTTTATTGAGGGCAAATAGAGTTAGGACCATGAAAGTTATATGTCTGAATGGGATTTTATTGAGGGCAATTAGTTAGGACCATGAAAGTGATATTTATTGAGGGCAAATAGAGTTAGGACCATGAAAGTGATATGTCTGTATGAGACTTTATTGAGGGCAAATAGAGTTAGGACCATGAAAGTGATAAGTCTACATGGGATTTTATTGAGGGCAAATAGAGTTAGGACCATGAAAGTGATATGTCTGAATGGGATTTTATTGAGGGCAATTAGTTAGGACCATGAAAGTGATATTTATTGAGGGCAAATAGAGTTAGGACCATGAAAGTGATATGTCTGTATGAGACTTTATTGAGGGCAAATAGAGTTAGGACCATGAAAGTGATAAGTCTACATGGGATTTTATTGAGTGCAAATAGAGTTAAGACCATGAAAATGATACGTCTGAATGGGATTTTATTTAGGGCAAATAGAGTTAGGACCATGAAAGTGATATGTCTACATGGGATTTTATTGAGGGCAAATAGAGTTAGGACCATGAAAGTGATATGTCTGAATGGGATTTTATTGAGGGCAAATAGAGTTAGGACCATGAATGGGATATGTGTGAATGGGATTTTATTGAGGGCTAATAGAGTTAGAACCATGAAAGTGATATGTCTACATGGGATTTTATTGAGGGCAAATAGAGTTAGGACCATGGAAGTGATATGTCTGAATGGGATTTTATTGAGGGCAAATAGAGTTAGGACCATGAAAGTGATATATCTACATGAGATTTTATTGAGGGCAAATAGAGTTAGGACATGAAAGTGATATGTCTGTAACTGTTTCAGAATATAGGCCATTTAAATTATAATATGGTTATGTAAAAAATTAGCAAGTTGCCTTATTTTCTATATAAAGCTATGGGCCTAATGTGATTAATATTAAAAGTATCAGTGACCTCTTCTTGCATAAAGGAGAATACATTTGCATGACTGGCTAGTATTGTAGTATTGATTGAAATTGACATGGGAAGATTATGTATGCATGTATGTGTAACTAACAGAAGCAGTTAAGCAGTTGACCTGAAGGATACAAATATCAAATAAATAGGCACTATAGTCAAATCAGAGAGATATTGACTTCAATATTCTTATTGATATTAATATTAATTTTTTTTAAAGTGGGAAATATAAAATTCAGCATTAACTCTAATAATATGAGTTTCAATTTGAACTTTTTTTCTGTTAACATAGACAAGCCTTTATGTCATCTTTTACTTAAACAAATACTGGTATTAAATCACATCAACTGAGTACAGTGAAATACTTCTTTATAAAAGTAATTCTATAATTGTCAAGTTTACAACACCTAATAAAGTCACGAGGAATGAAAATCACTTCGCTGTAAGTGTCACTTCATTATAAACGTGTTCACTATAAGCTTGTTTTACTGTACTTACAAAGTTTCTATGAATTTTAAGGAATGTATTGATGTAATATATCAACATGTAACCTGGCATAAACTAGCTCTACAATCAATCAAACCCATGATCTTGTTCTTTTCAGCTGTAAAAATATTTTAAGATTCAGAATGAGAGTCAATAATGCAAGAGTACGTGTACTGATATGGAGAGGACTTATACACTAGGCATTGCCTGCTGTCCAATACATTATGTTTCTCATAATGAAATATTGTGTAATTTAGATTATTCAATACTGATATTTCCAGTCAATATCTGAAAGAGGAAGAACTAAGAAGAAGGATTCTAAAGACAAAAACAAAAACAAGAAAGTGTCCCCCGCTTCCCCAGGTCGAAGTCTATCTCCAAGGTCATCACCACGACGATGGATGTCTCCAAGGTCAAATACTGCAAAACTTGATGAAAGGTCAAGGTCTCTCTCCCCATCTAAGCCAGGTAAATATGTGACTGCATTTTATGGTAAAGATTGAAAATGAAATAATAATATGTTTGAGGGCGGTATTAGAAATAACTAATTTTTTTTTTTAAAATCCACATGTATTAAGTATTAAGTCACACAAGAAGATGGTCATTATATATTTTAAAATGTGTTGATAGGTTTGACCCTTAGAAACAAATACAGCCACATCAAGAGTTCTGGGTATGGACAACAGTCCCCCGGGAGAACCCCAAGTCGAGAGAGGCCATCCAGTGCCAAGGAGAGGGAAACCCTCAGAACTGATCATAGAGGGGCCCAGCAGGGGGACAGAAATGGGGCTCAGGACAGGGCTAGGAAAAAGGAGAGAAAACCGAGAGATGGCGGAAAACGCCAGGAACAGACATGGTCACCGGCTGACATAGCACGACAGAAAGTCATGGGTAACTTGTACTATTATTCTGTTAATTTATAAAGAATTATTTTCATTCCTGGTTTGAAATTTAATGAATGAGTTGATTCATTATCGGCTCATGTATCTTGATATGAAACTGGCATTGGGTAAATTAAAAAAGAAATATTTTAAAGAAGCTTTGGTTGAAAATAACAGATTGAAAAAATCTCATTTGGTATTACATGTACTTCATAGGATGGGATGGGAGTTTAATTCCTGTAAACTTTATATTTTAGGAACTGAGTCTCCAAAGCAGTCTCGGGGACACTTAGCCGGACTCGACTCGCAGCTTCGAGTCTCCATCGAGTCTTTTGCGGCCTACATTGCTGACCACTTCTCACCGACAAGAAAAATGCCCAAGGTGAGTCGAGTCAATATCATCCTCCTCCCCCTCCCCCTTCCCCTTCCCCTCCCCATGTTAATTTCCGAGTTAACCATTGGTAGAGCTAATTACGATAGTCTTTTGGATTTTATTTTAGATGTGAAATGCCTTCTCTTGGGTCAAGCAGACTCTGACTTAAAGTATTTCAAATATGTATTCTTGTTTCGATTTATAGACATGTATATACATGTAGGTATGTTTTATTATAAGTTTTAACTTTTGTTTTTATTCCAGGCGAAATACTCAGAGGATGAGCCCTCTCTAGCAGCCAGCTGGAAGGGAGATAAATCCATAGAGGGTCTGCCTAATGACCCAGAAGAACTCCAAAGAGTGGTGCTGTCAGAGAGAAGTGAAAATCTAAAACTTAAAGGTTTGTGTCAGTTTTGTAAAGTTAGGACACTATATATAAAAAAACCCATTAGAAATACATTTACATGCATTTATTACATGCATTACCAACCTAAAGGATGTACAGCATCGTTCTTAATAAAAGATGATTTATAATGTCTACTTAATGATCAATAAGCTCTCTCTCTCTCTCTCTCTCTCTCTCTCTCTCTCTCTCTCTCTCTCCAACAATCATTAGATGTGACTCAGAAATCATGTTAAAACGATTTTACAGAAGAGTTTGAAAGGTTTGTGAAGCTCCAAGGACATGAGCTAGAAAAACTGAAATTAAAATATGAAGAGGAAATCCACAATCTCAAACAGGAAAACTATGTCTTATCTGCCAAGGTAAGTGTTTCAGTAAGAAAATAGCCTGGAATGTTTAATCTGCTAATTTGAGAGTATTTTTGTTTCTAAATATCACAGCAAGTAAATATTAATGTTTTTTTGTGCCAAGAACTTTATGTTTTTGTTGAGTGACAACTTTAATTGACCATACACTGTGGTACATACACTTCTCAGTGGAATACACTGAATGTTCTAATTTTTATCTTTAAAATTACTTCATGCATCATTTTGTAGGATATAATTAAGTGATTTCATGATTCAAAAATCATAAATATAAATTACCAGTGTAGACTTTGTAATGCATAAAGATAAAATGTTGCCAATTGATTTAATTTTATTGCCATATTGAAAAGAGGAATAACTCAATTTTTAAATACCGTATTAGTTAAAATATGAAAATTGAGATAGTCCCCTTTGCAAATTTTGCAAAAAAAATAAAAATAAGATACCTGTCAGACGCATTATACTGTGGAATCATTTAAATTCGTTGGGGCCAATTTTCGTGAATGCTGAAATTGTATAGGTTCGTGGGGACATAATTTCGTGTATTTTATTATACCTACAAAAGGAAATATGACATAATAACCTTTATTTATTAATATATTATTGGAGGAGGTTAATTCGTGGTTGAGAGGTACCCACGAATTCCACGAAAATTGAACCACCATGAAATCTACTGATTCCACAGTATTTTGAATTTATTTGCTTTAGAAACTAAAGATTAATTTGTTTATGGGCCTTATGTTTGATTCATTTTGGACCAGGTGCCTGGAGACAGAGAAGAGTTAAAGAAACAATTAATGAATGGTGCTACCAATGGGATTAGCACTGAACAGATTGAAAACCTTAAGAAAGAACTACAGGAACAGGAGAATCTGATAGCTGGATACCAGCAGGAGAACCAGCGGCTGTATGACCAGGTCAAGGCTCTTCAGAAGAAGGCCAAGGTCACAGAGGAAAGGATGTTCACGGAAAACCAGAGGCTGCAGACCGAGCTAACAAACCTAAGGTCTGTGGCTAAAACATTTGAGTCTAAAAAGTCTTAGGCTAAAAGCCCAGCAGCTCTTTTCACAAAAAAACTTACGATTTTGCATAAGATTTTAACTTAAGAATCTCTTAAGAGAAATCTTAAGTGCTTTTCATGAACGCATTCATAATATATTTCACTTAAGATTTTACTTGCGAGTTATCCTTTCCCTAGCAACGATCTCAATTCACTTAATAATTCTAATAAAAGAGGAGAAACATATAAATAAACTAAAATTCTCATAGACAGGACGCAAAACTGAAGTCATACACAACTTACATTGAGAGAAATCAATGGGTGTAGTAGAAATCAAACATGACATCACAATCACAATGTGTGTTTAATGTGACGTAGGAAAATCTTAAGAGAAAAATTTCCCGTAAAAATTTTTGGAGAATTTCTTTGCGTATTTTTTCGACAATAACTGCTATATAATGCATAATAACGGTATAATGTGGCCCAAAACATTTATTTAAGATGTTTCTATTGTATATATTACATCATATGATGATTTTTTACAGTTTTGAAATACTTACGAGAGGGTATGTGCTATCGCAAAGTTACGACAAATTTTACACGTAAGAATCTCATAAGATGTTTTGTGAAAATGAACAAAAACTTAAATTTTCACTTACGATAAAAATTGATCATAAGATATTTTGTGAAAAGGGCTACAGGACTTTAAGGTTGGAAAATCTGAGGCTAAAAGGTCCGAGGCTAAAAAGTCTGAGGTTAGAGAGTCTACGGGTGGAAAGTCTGAGGCTCAAATAACGTATCTGATTGGTTACATCACAGCGGCTCTATTCCAATCATTAAAAAAAATCAATTGTCTGATTACAAGACTGTCGTCATGTTCCCATCAGTGAAACAAATCTTACAAATTGTCTGATTGATCTGAACAGACAACACCTTTAATATGCCATTCAGTAATTTTAGTTGTTAGTTAATTAATCTTTTCCAAACATTCATGTGCTAAATCAATGATTTTAATCATTCCAATTTTGCTGTTGCTAAACACAGACTTGGTATAGTATTATTGTTTTCAATGGGACTTTCATTTTTTAAATCTAAGTTTGGTTTTCTGTTGTACTTTTTCAGAGCAAAGACAGGTGTAAGTGATGGGGAGACTGTCGCGACCAGAACCAGGGCAGTGATGGCTGACAGAGAGAGTGTGGACATGAATGCAGCCCTGGGGGTGGGGCAGATAGCAGAGTTAGAGGCTGAACTCAGGGAACACAAGGTGTGTTGTTCGTTAGAACAGTACTGTAAAGTGTTATATTTGGCTGTTTATTCTAGTTAGCATTTTTGGCAGAAAGCGACTTTCAATAAATCAAGTACATTGCTAAATGTTATATATGTATGTATATTAATAAGTACACTTAGAAATAAGCTAAATCCAATCCAATGATTGAAAAATCAGATTCTGTCAAATATCATACTCACTATTAAAATATAATACATTTACAGTATTTGCACATTAAAAATATCTGAAATGCCATTATTTCTTCTTTTTTTTTTCTTTATATTTTGGAGATGTATCTGGGTAATAATAATCCTGAAAATTTCACTGTGAATTGATTTTATTCCTTGATGTTTTTTTTTGTGATCATTTTTCAATTGCAGAATATAAAACATGCAGGAAATGTGCACGACTATATACTATTATGCATATTTTTTCAAATAATCACTTGAAAAGGGGATATATTGTAAATGTGTATTTTTTCTAGTATCAGTTCAAAGAAAGAAAAATTTCATAGTGATTTTATATTTTTTGACTGAGTCCAATTATTTTTTAACAGAGACGAGAAGTAACAATAAAGCGAGAGTTGGAGATCGCTCAGAGAACGAAGATAGAAATGGATCAACAGGTGGATAAACTGATCAAAGAGAGAGAACTCCTACATGACAAACTAGACAAGGCCTCCTACCCAGAGGATGTCAGAGTAAGATGCAGTTATCTTCTCTTGATCAGAGTTTTGAAGAAATGGGAACTTGCTTAATATTACGTGATATTCTAATGACTTCTGAAAAAGAAATAGGAGCATGCCATCACAAATTAAATGATATTCATGATAAATGCTTCTTGCTAGTAAACATGTTATTTGGGAAAGATACATGCAGTCAAACCTTGTTACTGCTAGCTTGGTGGGGCCAAGAAAAATACATTGAAATATTCAATGATTCTAGATATAAAGGGTAAAATACATGTACAAAATAGAACAATGCTTTAAAAGTTCAACTGTTAATATTTTGTTCTTTTCAGCAATTGGAGGACAAATATAAAGAAGAAATAGATCGCCTGAGTCGGAAGTTAAAATGGTACGCAGAAAACCAGAAACTTCTGGACCAAGACGCCAAGAAACTCAAATCCAGAGATGGGGAGATCTCCAAGTTAAAGTCAAGGATACAAGATTTCCAGACAGAGGTTTGTGTCAAATAATGACATAAGAAAAGTCCAATATAAAATTAATGGTTTGAGAAATCACAATGTCTTCAGACGGGGTAGGGTTTAAGGTCCTGTACTGGTTTTGAAATGGGCATTTGTATACAGTATGGATTTTCTAAGCCAGTTAAGTCCAGTTTGGTCCCTGTATAGCTGTAGATCTGTAGCTCTAAAGTTTTTGTGCACTGTAAATTGCAAGTTTTTTGTATGCAGGGAACTGTAGCTCTACGGTCTGTCAACCCGTATTTTTCTCCGTAAAGCTGCAGACCTCAAGCTGGTCTGTGTATTGTTATGATATGGAAAAACTACAGAGAACTTTTTATGAAAAAATCAGACATTATAAACATGAAAATGTACAGTACAGTCTCCGAAACGTTCTACTTTCCCATTTTTCCGTGCGTTCACAGTGCGCTCACTGTGCGATCACAGTGCACTCACAGTGCATTCACCATGTGTTCACTTGCGCTCTCCGCTCTGTTCACAAAGTGCTCACTGTGTGTTCACAAAGCGTTCACCTTGCGCTCACTGTTCGTTCAGCGCTCACTTATCGTTCAGTTAGGTAATATTATATTAAGGCTGATAACAATACATACATGTAATTTATTGGTTATTTTTTCCTGATTACTGACGAAACACGATGTAAGGAGAACTCCCAAGGCACTCCGAATAAATCGTTCATCTTGTGTTCACTTAGTGTTCACATATCATTCACCATGCGTGCACCATTCACTTTGCGCTCGCGTTTGCGCTCTGCATTCGCTCACTGTTCACAAGCGCTCACGGTTCACTCAGCATTCAAGTGGGAAAGTAGAACATTTCAGGGACTGTAATTGACTGTAATTGTCACATGTTTTTGATGAAAAAGTTTGAATAGTTGATCCTTTGCTATTCCAGTCTGTAGGTTTGTTTTCTTTTTCTGCCATTAACCACAATGAACTGTCAATATTATTTCAGACTGGAAAAAGGTTGGAAGAAAACAAAATGAGAAGTACCGAGAGAGCTAAAGATGCCAAGAAGATTCAGGACTTGCAGAGACAAGTAATTGTTTTATTTTACTTTGACATTCTCTATAGAACTTTTTCATGAGAATATGCATGTATAGCAGAAGTTCAATCATTGCAACCAAGGATATTGCAAATTTATAGTTATAAGGAATTTTGATTTAATAAGTCAAAATGCTTTCAGAAACCTATGAAATATGATCTAATTAAAATTAACATGGATAGAAAAAAAAATTCAGCCATAACAAAGTCATTTTTATATACCACAGTGGTGAATTTAAACATAGTTCTGCACTTCTTAAAGAATTTGTCAAATTAAGAATTGATGTATTCTTGCCGGCAGCTTTTGTGCTAGTATTTTGATTTCCAGTAAACATTTCTCAATTATAGCTTAAAGTGAAAAAACCCTGAAAATTTCAATGATAAGGATCAATATCCAAATATTTATTGACTTTTATAAATTTGTATCTGTAAAATAGGCCTTTTTTTAATAACCCCCCCTCCCCCCCCCCCCAAAAAAAAATAATAAAAATAAGAGTGTATTGTTGATTCAAATCAAGGTCAAAGAAATGGAGGCAATAATGAAGAGACGTCACCCGAATTCTTTGCCATCGTTGATGATGACGGCAGCTGTTATACCCGGGGAACAAGAGAAATCACCACTGGTCACCGTGCTGGAGGGGCGTGTCCGTAAACTAGAGCAGGACCTAGAGAGCAAGGAAAAGGAGGAAGATAAGATGTTACGGGCCGTGGAACAGAAGTATAACAATATCAAGGTAAGGTGTGTGTGTCTATCCCACAAACAGGGGTGTAACACAGGAGATAAACAAATAACACCTCTCAAAAAGTTCAGCAAAAATAATATTTTCAGGAAATAGAAGCTGTTTGGATCTACTTTTACATTTAAGATTTTTTTTCGATGATTCTTCTGTCAGCTAAAGTATATATGTGTGTTGTTCTATAAACTTTTGACAGTTGAAGTTCGAGGAGAGAATCCATGACTTGGAGACACAGCTGGCTGCGTACCAGCGACCCGACGACCAGAACCTGAAGTCTTATGAACACCCCCACACCCACACCGTGGCTCTACAGCAGGAGCTGGATGCCACCAGAGACCGCTACAAGAAACAGGTGGCCGATCTAGAGGAGCAGGTGTCTCAACTCAACTCACAGCTCCAACAGGCTCACAGAAACCAGGAAGGTAAGGCTTACAACTCACAGCTCCAACAGGCTCACAGAAAACAAGAAGGTAAGGCTTACAACTCACAGCTCCAACAGGCTCACAGAAAACAAGAAGGTAAGGCTTACAACTCACAGCTCCAACAGGTTCACGGAAACCAGAAAGGCATGCCTGTTAACTCACAACTCCAACAGGCTCACATACCAGGAAGGTAAGTCTAAAGTGAAAATAGTCTCCGTTCAGATCATTGCTTAGTTATTTGTTTTTAATAGTATTCTGACACGGCACAATAAAGTATATGTATATCAAGATTTGTTATCAATTTATCTAAGTTATGTAAGATAGTGGAGAATGTTTCAATTGTGGGAAATCAGGCACTATGTAAAAAGTACCTAACATTCCTTATACACCTTAACTGAACATTATTGGATTAAACTAAATTGCTGATGCTGATGTTAATTTCGTAGTAAACTCTTTTGAAGATTTAATTCAACAATAATAGATATTGGAAGGAGAATAATATTTTTATCATTTAGGACCTAAGAGTGACGTTCAGGCGTCGAAAGACAAGGAGGTAGAACTGAGCAGTAAACTTCAGCTTCTACAGTTAGAGTTGAACAGCCGGAACCATGACCTCCAGGTGTTACACAAGTCCCTAGAGAGGCTCCGAAAGGAAAAACAGAACACTTTGGTCAATAGTCTGTCTCAAGGTAATGAAAACTCTAGAGAGTCTCTGATTTTGGGTGCTCATATTAACAGTAAATGAAAACTTCAGAGAGTTTCTGAATGTGAGCTCATAATGACATTGAATAAAAACTCCAGTGTGTTCATTTGTTCATTTTGACTGTGATCCTCAACAAAATATTTAAAATTTAAAATGGTAAAATCTTGCTGACATTTGATTTGTGCTGGATTTGTAGACAAGAAAAAGAAGAAAAGTAGAGAGGATGTGGATGCAGAGAAACTATCAGAAATTCCCGAGAGTGTTCGGAAAGAACCTTGTGATCATGAGGATGAGATTTGTAAACTTGTCCAGGAAAATGAAGGCCTTCGGGCTAAGGTATAGTATTCATAAACTGTTTATGATCAGTCACAGACAAAAACCAGTACACATATTTATTAAGTGCGTATTTGATCAGTTAAAAGTATTTTGAAAATGGGTATACAGTCTTAAAAATTGTTAAAAAAGGTGTTCAAAATTGTGTTAAGATCCTTTATTAGGGGCAGTTTGTCAATAGTTATGTAATCCAGCTTTAGGCAGCCAAGATTGAGTTCACATTATTTGACAGAGAAGAGATATTAATGATTTTTATTTTCTGATTTAATTCTTGTAGATGGATGAGCTACAGCTTGAAGCTGAGCACAGTCGATTGAAAGTACACAAAGTTCAGGCTGAACATGAGGCTTATGTTCGCAAGAGTCGGGAAAACCATGAAGAAAAGGTAAAACTTTTATCTCAGTCTGTAAAACTCATAACTGACCACAGTTATCTCAAGTATCTCTCTTTCTCCTCTCTCTCTTTCTCTCTCCGATTCTTTTTTTTCTGTGTTTGGTTCTAGTCCAGGATTTTTTACCAACATTGGTTTGAACCCAGACTATATGACTTTTCAATCTGGTGGTCTACCAAATAAGCTACTGAATATGTGTTGAATGAAACAGATTGGGTCTGTTTGTATACCAAAGACATGAATGCTGATTTCCAGAAAATATGATGGGTTTGAACCAAGGTTTAGATCAGAGAGAGAGAGAGAGAGAGAGAGAGAGAGAGAGAGAGAGAGAGAGTGAGAGAGAGTGGCTTTGAATGAAGGTGATATGATTAGAAGTAGATGAAGATGAATAAGGTTAAAGAGAATAATTGTACCTTTTTAAAAGTTTGATTGTAATTTTCAGATCGAGGCTTTATGTCAATCCCATCAGAAAGAACTACAGCAGATGTTGGCTGAGCAAGCTTTGGAGCACTCAGCCTCTAAAACAGCCCACCTCTACAGTAAAGTCAACGCTCAAGAAGTAAGTACAAATGTACCTACCGGTATAAGACATCCAGCCTCTAAAATAGCTGAGGTTTACCGGAAGTCAATTCTCAAGACATGACTTTCATGACAATCAAAATAGAACAGTTACCCAGTGAGCTCAATACGTGTATCAGACATAGTATATAGTTCTATGTTGGGGTTTACTGTACTGTATCAGACATAGTATGTAGTTATAGGTTGGGGTTTACTGTACTGTATCAGACATAGTATGTAGTTCTATGTTGGGGTTTACTGTACTGTATCAGACATAGTATGTAGTTCTATGTTGGAGTTTACTGTACTGGGGTTTTTTCAGGTGATGATTCAACATCTAAGAACCCAGATGACCGAAGCTCAGGAGGAGCTGGAACAGATGTCTATACTGAAGATAAAGGAGGCCGCTCATGTCACTCAGATAGAGAAACTACAGGAGGAGCTTAGAGAGGCCAAAAAACACCACTCACCTGTAAGTCAGAGAGAGAGAGAGAGAGAAAGAGAGAGAGAGAGAGAGAGAGAGAGAGAGAGAGAAAGCATACAGAGGATGAATGAATATAATCAATGGAGAAAGTGAACCATATAAGGTATACAGTGTCAGGGTATTTTTTCTTTTACAGGGCATGAAACATTTTGAACAAATTGAAGACAAGATCCTCAGCATTGAAAATAAGCATAAAAACAGAGAGAAAGAACTCCAGCAAGTGATACAAAATTCTAAGGACTCTCACAGTAAAGAACTGGAACAACAGGCCGCCAAGTGGAAACAGGTTGTGGAAGTCAAGAACAAGGAGATCCAGAAGTTCCGTGTGGAGCTGGACGCCATATTGGATGTTCTCAGACTGTTACAGAAACAGGGAGTGGTTCTCCCAGTGCGGACTAGTCACACATACTCTTAGCAGGAGTGTAGTCAGCATCTACTGTCTAGGATTATTGTGGTCAGTGTCTACTATGACCATTGTAGTCAGGGTCTACTGTCTATGACTATTGTAGTCAGTGTCTACTGTCTATGACTTGTAGTCAGTGTCTACTGTCTAGGATTAGTCACATATTACCTAACAGGAAAGTTTTGATCACATTGTCTAGTGTGAGCATTGGCATGATGCTAAATGAGTGTTTATCTTCAAGGATTATCGCTTCCACTCGGAATCTGACACAGTCATGCCCTGTGCATTATTAGTCCATTAGTCTGTGATATTATGTAACATGTATTAAATATTGTAGAGATCTGCCCACAGATTACAGAAGATATTAGACTTAGTGTCAGTCATTCATAAAATTTTTGTTTGCCATAAATATTGTACAAAATAAATGCTAAAGGTAATGGTCTTTGTCAATAACATTTTAATTTAAAAAACTGTTTACAGGGAAATATTTGCCTGTTTTATTTTCCTCCATTTGCCTCCGTTGTCAATGGGTGAATTTAAGACTGGGCAAATTCAAAGCAAATTTTAAATAACTGTTATCTAGAGTATCTATTTCTAACTGTGTATTGGTGAATTCAAGACAAGGTTAAACCGTTTCCAAGTGTAAAAGGGCACAAAAAAAACATGGCAAAAATAATCCTGTGTACAATATATTTGTTTGAATCCACCAAAGATACAAGATTGCCCAGCACTAAGTCTCGCGGTACTTGAAAAAAAGTTTAGAATACCACCATATACCTACAGTTTAAAATGGTTATCAAGTTAAAAAAAATACACAGATGTAAGGATTTTTATCCACATGTACAACAATATTAACAAGAGGTCGCTGACCCATATTGCTTACCATGTTCATTGTAACATAAACAGCCCATTATACACTTACATTTATTAAACCATTTGAAAAAAAAATACATGTATAAATGTCATAGAGTCCCAGAACCTTCATTATTTAGGAGGTAAATACAATGCAAAAGTTTTAATAACAGTGGCCAATTGCTTCTGAAGATTTTTCAGAGAATGAGCCTTATTTTTCTTACTTCTTCATTTATCCATGCTTCCTTATCTTTTAGATTTACATGTAATTGAAAACTTCACTCGTAAATGTTTTATACCAAGTTTAGTTGAAATAAGCACAGCAGTTTTTTGTCTATAGACTATAAGCCTATAGAGATGTTGAAAAAGTGAGCAATGAAAGAAAATGCTTCTTACAAACTCACTCAGTTGAGACCACATATTACATGTATAACTCTATACAGAAAAATATTCCCCCCCGTTTTATATTTTGCCCCTTTAACCCTTGTTGTTAGTGGGCAAATTTAGATCTGGGTGATTTCGAAACAATTTTTGAATTACTGTGTTTAAAATTACTAGAAAGAGTATCCACATACATACTATATCTGACAGTGGGCAAATTCAAGATGAGGCAAAACCATTTACACAGTCTGATTAACCCCCCCCCCCCCCCCCCCTTACACTCTTACACTCGTCAGGGTCCGACAGGTATCGACAGGAGGTCATCTTTACATGACCTCTCCATTTGCATACAATCTAAATATACCCCCAATCACAGGCATGCTTTTATTTGTTTTATGAGAGGTGTAACTCTTCAGTACCTTAGATTACATAGAAACAAGCATGAATTTATTTTTCTATCTTCTTTTAAAGAGTTACAATTATAGATTTTCTAAAGCAGTAAAAGCCCTTCCCTAAAGTAAAGGTCGTGTGAAGATGACCTCCTCCTATTGTTACCTGTCAGACCTTGAAAAGTGTAAGGAGGGGATGGCTTTCATCATACTGCCGTTTGTAAGTGTACAAGGACGAAAAAAAACATGGAGCAAAAATAACCATGTAATACAGCAAGAAATTATACTCACTGATACTGATATATAGAAATTCATTAACAAATTTCATCTTGAAAATTTTATTTTTAATTAAAACATATCTCAAATAAACATATAAATATATAACATCAATACATGTATCAATAAACCAGATTGAACACACTGGGGGAATACCTTGATACTACCTGTGTTAGATACAAGTCAAGTTTGTCAGTTATGAAAGTAATAACCGTCATGGTAACATCATAAGACTGTTTGGTATAAAATGATTGAACTTTGTCGTGACAAAAACTTTAATTCTGTCAAAATTCCACATAGAATCTGTTGCAACACTTAAACACTGGACAGGCACATCAAATTTGGGACCTTCTGTTTAAAGCCAAAGTTTATTTCAGTTTGTTGATGAGATGATCATGTTTTTTTCTGTTGCTTAGAGGAGCTTGATTTAAGTTTGTCCAGGTTTTCTGTGAAAAAAATAAAAAGTGGACAATTCACGATATAATGACACAACAAAAATGTATTCTGTCTAATAGCTCCTTGACTGATAAATCAAATGTGGTCCACTCCCAGAATATCAAACTTTGGCTTCTGATAATCATGAGGCAGATATTTAGGTGCCGCTGGTATCTGTCTGAAAGTTTTACACGTGTGATAACATACACATAGATGTATATATATACATGTAGTCACAGTAGATAAATTTGACTCATAAAACAGTGATAGCTTTACATACCTATAATGGTATTGTGAATTCTCTGCAGTGTCTCTTTACTGTTCATATTTTTTCTGTTACCAGAAGAAATGTTCAACTCGAAGTCTGGACCATAGGACATAAAAAACTGGAAATAAAGACAAGGTGAAAATGGTTAAAATGGATGTTAAAAGATTTGTTATTTCGAACAAGAATTCTTTAGTCCAATACGACATAACAAACTACAAATTAAAATTAATGATTTAAAAAAAGAGCACTTCCTTAGTTCTATTTTCTTAGATTTATCATGAAATACTTTCAATATTCGTAAACTAACAACTTCTACAAATGAGGTTTGAAATGCATGTAGCAATTATTTTTTTAAAACAGTGTTAAAAAATAGTGCTTTTAAAAATACAAGTGTTTAATATCGTATATTTAAAGAGTTAATGTCTACAAGCATAGGACTATAAAGAGAACAAAACTGCCTCTGACTGTGCAGTGTTCCAAAAATATGATACATAATTACAGAACACTACAGCTAGAGAGTATTCTGTGATTAATTTACCTTGTGGTCTGGAATTTCTGATGATAGCTTACGCCCACACAAGATGGCGGTTAGGTGAGTCCAACATCTGGCTGTATTGGGCGAGTTGTAGCCCCCTGGAACATATATATACGACATCAGATATCATTACAACTATAACAGATATCACCATAACTACAACTGTAAAAGATATCAACAAAAACAAATGTCACAGCTTTAACAGATACACAAGTGTAACAGATATCACCACAACTAAAACAGATATCACAACTATAACTAAAACAGATATCACCACAACTATAACAGATATCACCACAACTAAAACAGATATCACAACTAGAACAGATATCACCACAACTATAATAGATATCACCACACTAAAACGGATATCACCACAACTAAAACAGATATCACCACACTAAAACAGATATCACCACAACCAAAAAAAATATCACCACAATTATAACAGATATCATAAATAAAACAGATCTCATCATTTCTAAAACAAATAATGCTACATATATAACAGATATTGGCACAACTATTACAAATATCATCCTTATTAACATATATCACTATAACTCTTATGCATATTCATATATCTGTAACAGATATCATTAAATTTTTAACAGATATCAACAAGATAATTCTACTTCTCTTTAGCTGGAAACAACTTTGATTAGTTTTGGTCATTATTGCTGAGCTAACAACTTTCTTACTCTTTCTTATTTAAAAACATCTTATTAAACACTCTCCCTCAGCTTCAAGAATCTATTGTAATCTTTCTTTGGTGAAAATAATTCATTCTTATCTAGCTCATAATTTCTCATTTTTCCTGGCTAAAAAAATCTCAGCAGTGACTTTTGGTTAGAGCATCAGCTAAAACAACCTTTTCCACTGAAACTCTCACTCTGTCTTGCCTGATATCATTTCATACTACTCTAGCCTTTCAAACCAACATGTCACAAATATGAAAATATATGTATCTTGTATTCACCTCCCCCTAATACAAGAGTGGGCAGCCTCCACTGTAGCATGAACTGTAAACAGCGGCCATAAGCTGTCGGGGTGAGGCTGAAGGAATCCATGGGGTCACCACTCAATCCGTCCGCCCCGCACTGACACACCACAGCCTGGGGCGAGAACACCTTGCGGGCCTTATGTAAGACTCTGCGCAATAAAATAAAGCAACACCGTACCCTCTATTAAGGAGGCTGGTGTTCAACAAATTACTTATCAAATCTCCCTTAAATTTAAATGATTTGTTTAGCTATGAACAATTATTAAGTACAGAAAAATTCCATATATCTTAAATTTAAAATTTGAGTGTTTGCCTAAATGAGTGAACAATACAGAGCTCTTCTTCTTAAGGAGATTTAAATAGTCTAAAAGTGACCACAGCCATCCAGTCCGTAACTCATATAGTTAATGAAAACTTGAACAAAAACTTAAAACTTAATTGTAATCAGCTATAAATGAAGTAGACAAATTACCTGTACATGAATATCAAACTTATGGGTCAGATAATATACGTTCATAGTATAAATGTAATGTACAATAAATTAAAACATCAACGTTCCAAACAATACTTACCTGCACACCAGGGGGACGAATTCTTCATCCCTTGCCCCGTCCAGCAGTGGAATGTTGACCGTATACCCCCGCCCTTTACCTACGCCAACACTGTCAGGTCCCCCCGAACCTTGAAATATCAAACATAATCAGGTCCTATGCTACATAAATTGCTCATGATTTGTTATTGAAATTGCATTAAACTGATGTATGCATAGCTTGTATTATTTAAGAAAAATTAAGATACCTCAATTTATTGTGAACAAACCTGGAAAAAATCCTGAAGAGTGCTTGTGGACAGAGATAGTCATCACCCTGGTGGAAGCACAGAATGCCTCCTCTACACCTGTCAAAAATTCATTAACTAAATTTGGACCGAATTCACAGAATCTGTGAATCTCAACTGATTTCTGGCGGTAACAAGAACATTTGTTATGTTGAAAATTTTAAAATATCCAATTTTGCGTAATTCAGCATTTTGGTAGTTTTTGATTATACCATTCACAACTCACTAATAATAGATAGTTATTAACATAATTGTGAATATAACAATTATTAAGATATACCATTTCCATGGTGAAAATGACAAAGACATACCATTGTGGTGGTGAACTAACAGACATACCATCGCCATAGTGAACATAACAAAGACTTACCATCGCAGTGGTGAACTAACAGACATACCATCGCCATGGTGAACATCCAGATCCACATACAACACTCTGTCGTATTTCTCTCTCAACTTCAGAATGGCTAGAACTATGTCATTGATGTAACAGAATCCTGATGCCATGTCCCTGTAATAAAACAGACTGATATAACAAAACTATATCGTTGATGTAACAGAACAGCTATAACATAACTATGTATTACTCGTAGTACAGAATACATTGCAATGCATCACACCTTTTGGCATGGTGCCAGCCCCCGCACCAATTGACAGCTACTTGACTCCGCCCCTCCAAGAGACATTCTGCAGCACGGAGCGAGGCACCACTGGTCAGGGCCGCATAGGCATAAACATGTCTATTTATAGGACAGTCATAGGCTACAAAAGTAAAAAACATACTACAGTTGAACTTTGATATCTCAAAAAACTGATATCTCGAATACAATGGATATGTCGATGTGATTTGTAAGTCCCAACCACTTATTTTTTAAGTATTTTACCCTCGATATCTCGAATACTCGAATATCTCAAAGTTTTTAAACTGTCCCATCTACTGTAGTTCGAGATAACGAAGTTTGACTGTATATAGAATTAAAATGGTGATTTATACGAAAATCTTGTGCTACCAAATTATAAACATACAATGAGCATACTATGCTTAAAGACTTAAACATGGCTATAGCTAGGACAGTTGTATGCTTCAAAAGTATCAAATACACATTAGCATAAACTTGACTATCAACAGAATTAATATTTCCATTTTGGTAAAAGTTGTCATAATGAGTATACGAATGTATACTTTTGGTACAAGTTGACATTTTGATTATTTAGTTGGCATGGTATCAACTGAGCAAAATCAGTTCTAAATCTGACCAAATCAATTGAGTAAAATGTATCAAGCAATAAAAATATATAAAATGACAGAAAATAGCAATATCAAAACAAAAAATTACATGTAGTTAATAATCATACTTAATCCATATTGTTCGCTCTCCTCTTCCAATTTTTCCTCGTCAGTTTGACGGCCCAACAGAGACAAGAACTGTATGTAATCTTCAGCATGGAACCCCAGCATTTCCTCCATAGTGGCTGAGCGTGGGGGAACCATCCTGATCGAATAAACCACACGAACAGTAATCATAGGGGTTCAAAGTCCAAAGAACAAACTACATGTATTCGGTACCAGTTTTCTGGTTTTGAATTCATACAGCTTCTTAGAGATACTATAGTGTAAAAGAACTGTGTAATGTGGGAATGAAGCCTTATTTTAATTCATATTATAATAACTCTCTCATCTTTTGATTCTCTGGGATATTATTTCATTATATTTACATTTCCCAGTGTCTCTGTCTGTAATAACACTACGAATTGATTTTGTACTATACAGCCCAATAAATTCAAACGACTAATTGTTGGGGGCGCAAGCGGGTTTGCATAATTAATATTATAATATTTAATTGTACAACCTTCGGGCTTTATTGGATTTGATTACGCCCCGACCGAAATTATCACCTCTTAATACTCAAAGAATGATTCCTTATTCCTTAAATAATACTTGGGAGTTCTATTCAAATGATACACAAACACATTCAGCATTGCCAGACATTCATCTTTGTCTGTTTATTTCAGAAATATAACAGTAGTGACAGTACCGCTTTCAATTTTCTGTCATACAGCTGACCTGTCAAACTTACTGCATTGAATTAAGTAGTCCATAAGCTTCAATCAAAGTGTGAACCATACTGGCCTAAAATATAACACAAAATACCAAATACAATGTAAGACAAACATAAAATTATTACATGTAAATAAAACTGAAAGGAATGGATTTTCCAGAACAAGAGAACTCAATAAACATGATCAGATGATGGGTAAATATATAATTTCATTTAGTCAATTGATGATGTTTGGGTTTTTTTGTTTTTTTTTTATATTTAATCATTTTACAACATTAATTGAAAATTTATCCAAAGGCAATCATTATGAACAAGAGGTAATAAATAATTCAATCTAAAACAACATATTCAACTGGGATTGAACACAGTTCTTCAAATTTAAAAATATGATATTTAGAATATTTTGGGAAATAAACATGCCACATGTAGAAGTTAAAATGCCTATCTCATAGTATATATGTCCATAATGATATTCTGTAAAGTTAGAAAATGGTTATATTTTGTTTAAGACAACCAATAGTGGCAGGTTTTCTGAAAGGTTTTTTTTTTAGTTCAGTCATGACCGATTTACATAATACATGTATTCTTACACTGGTCTATAAATCATGTATATTAAATGTAAAACAGAGAATAAGTATGATATACCCTATTGATGATTTTAGGCATGGCATCACACCGCCGAATCAACTCGGGGCTGTATATATACACCGGTCTATTCTGTTTGTTAGGATCACACAGAACTTTGGAACTGACAGTTGTATCACGTATAGGAGGACACAATTCACCGACATCCTCCCTCTCCTGGCTAGCGTTACATGTACCTACAGACTGACTGTTCAGGGTAGCAGCTGTCAGAATAGGGGAGGATTCCTTTTCATCAGTTGTTATGGAGTTTGTGGGCACTCTATTTTCTGCTGGAGCAGCATAGGGTTCCTTTTGACCCGTGGTTGCAGAGTTTGTGGCCACTTTATTTTCTGTTGGAGTAAGGATTCGTCTTGCTCGTTTTGTCAGAGGCTTCAAGGGAGAAAACTCTTCCTGACTACTCAGGTCAAACACATCCATACTGCAGCGTTACCCTGTCACACAAACAAGAATCTGTTTATTTTCAAATCCTGAAAATGTATTGTATTGGTATACATGCAGTACACGTTTCTTTTTTTCAATATACCAGTACTGTAAATTCCTTATTTTACTCAAGTCCTAATTCCTTGATTCCGCTGTTTTGTATCAAATTGCCAGAATATAAATTAATCATGAGCACCAATTTTTTGTTATAATTTCATGTAGCTCAAAACTGTCTGAAAAATAAAAGCAAGATTTTAAAATCCAATCCACAAGGGTTGCTTCTTGCGACGTTACATGGATATTAATTCCTTGCGTTTAATAAGGAATCTACAGTATTCCGGCGTTTTGACTTTGACTATAAGTACTTTACATTTTACTCAGAGTATAAAACAATAGCATCCCTATTACTGTTATAGAACTCCGAGTACAGGTTTGAATTAGTGACTGATATAGATGGAGAGCGCCTATAGCTTCAACTCAGAATTTTCACCAGATATTTCTACCTTACTTCAAACCCAAACAACTTTTAACATGCCATCATATACATCTGTATCTAATGTTTTGATGTGTAAGTTAATGACCTGATTTTGGTTGATTGGTTTAGGTGGTATGGGACACCTGCTGATATTAATGTGGATAAAAGTAAATCATAATCAAAATACTTTCACAAGTTTAGAATTTTTAAATTTTATGATATTTCGGCAAAATATTAATATATATGTTTTCAAAATTTTTGGAAGGTAAAAATTATAAAAGCTCCAGCGAGATTCCAACAAATAACTTACAGATTCCTAGTTCACGCTCTAACCCATTGCAGCAAATAACTTACAGATTCCTAATTCACGCTCTAACCCATTGCGCTATGCTGTTAGGTAACAATTTTGTAAGGGGGGGGGGGGATATTTTATGAAATTATACTTGATTTATTATGCTCATTGTTTATTTCGATTGGAAGTACGTCACAATATGGAGGTTTCCCATACCACCACAATGGCTCATCACGAACGTTTTGTCTTCCTACTATGTGACCACCCCTATACTATAAAATACATAAAATAAAATGTATTTCACTGGGAGAAGACAAAAAGTTCGTGACGAGCCCCTGCGATACCAACTTCACAGGTTAATCTCCACCGACCAGCATTTGCGTTCGTTAAAGTCTGAGTCCTAGGACTGAAACTGACTGCAATTATATGAAAATATTTACTAATATGTCACAAACCTTAGCTACATAATCATGTCGAACTGTCAGATTTCCATTTTCCCGCAATAGTTGTTCTCTAGGTCCGCAAAACGTTTTAAAGATGAGTCTATTTACCCAAAATCGTAGAAAAGCTACATGTACCTGATTATTATATTGCAGATTTCGCAAAGGCATATATATTTTAATGTAAATGATATATGATGTATGATGTACCTAGAAATATTTGATCTCCCTTTATCAGTTTATGACAATTGTTAAATAAATAATTGAAAATGGTCATCTATATGTATATTAATAAGTGAGAATCGAAGGGGGGGGGGGGGGGGGGGGGGGGGGGGGGGGGGGGGGTGGGTGGGTAATATTTTAAAGTGTGTTAAAATGCATGTACATGCAAATTATCTGAAGTAAGTTGAAGAAAAGTTGTATTTCCTGGTAATTGTTATTGTAATCTGCCAATGCTTAATGATATCAAATAAACAGCGATAAAGCAAATTCAAAACTTGGAATTGTTTTCATTATACTGCTGTGGCATATTTAATTTTTGCCTATGTACCGTTTTGCAAGCTATTTTTCTACATTTGGAAAGTATGCCAAAGTTATCAAATATAATTTGACTTCCACCATGGCTATATTTAATTTATAACTTTATGTATGTCGACACGTGAGTCTCATTCCAAAATATTATGTTGACATGCGAGATACTTATATATGTTTATTTGCAACTTATTTATGTTGGCATATATAACTTAATATTTTGCTGACAACTTTTTGTGCACAGAGTTCAACACGTTTTTATAATCATTAATGAGTCAAATGATTTTTATAGATGCTAATTATCTTGCATTTGAATAAGTTACATTTCTACGTAAATAAGTTGCATGTCAACATGAATAACTTTATATCGCATATAAATATCCACATAAACACATATATGCCTGTTGACATATTCATCTCGCATGTCAACTGAGCGGACCCCCTCCCCCCCCCCCCCCCCCCCCCCCCCCCCCCCCCCGGTCAAAAAACTCCGGAAGGGTGGGGAGTCCTACAGTTAATTTTGTTTGCCGGTGGGAGGCTATTTTTGTTAACTTATCTATAAGAAATTTAGATAAAAAAAATGGAAATTTGAATCCCCCTTAGATAATTAGACTTTATATGCGTCTGACTTCAGCATTGTCTTCTAGCTAATGGAGTTGACGGCAACTTTTACTACAATGTTAATTCTCTTTATTCACACACTAAATCCGCAGACGCCTGAGGTCAAATATATATTCTTTTAATAATAAGATAATTCCTGTACTTTTATCATTATAGTTCAGGGATTTAGGTGCCTGTGACTGAATCAGTGTTGGACATCGTCAAGGAGACAAGCTATACGCAACATTATTTCCTCCATTTATACAATTAATGACCTTGCCGTGAAATTAAACAAAGGAGTCCAAACTACACCATCGTCTCAAGCCACGGTCCGAAGTCCGCATTGATCGACCTTGTAGATGGAAGAAGAACGTATACTTATATACATATTGGCCGTAATTTGCTACGATACAACTACCCATGTACAAATTTTTATTAATTGAAGTTTAAAAAAAAACAATGAGCCATAAGGCTAAGCATTGCCATAAATTTACAAAATTTTGGAATTAATTATTTTCCCGCCAAAACTTTAGTAAGGTTCAGGATATCATAATAACATGTATTTTATTTGGGTATTTTATATCCTTTTCCCGCGCCTGGTGAAGAGATGGTGAATTATTTAATGATATTTGACATGACATACCAGTTAACCTTTATTCCAGAGTTTCATTTATTATAGGTACAAGTATTATAGTATGAGATTTCCTGTTTCTTTTTTTATCAACGGGGCTTTCTCCGTTTATTGTTGACACTTCAAATGTTCTACATACATGTACATGTAAATATATTTTTATGGGAAGAATAGAAATTGTGGAATCGTCGAGATGTATTACGGGGCGCTCTCTCCCGCACAGGACTATTACTGGGCCAACCGTGAGCTTATTCTCTTGTTGTTGGACCCAGCCTCATAAAACCTCCAACAAGCAAACACGCGTTTTAGTTTTCAGACTTTAATATAGATTTTACATGAACTATACTTTTTACGTGAGTTTGGTATGCATCAGCACCGAAGGTCTGATTCCAACTGACCATCATTTACAATTCAGAATAATATATAATGAACAATGGAACAACACAATGAAGGATTAACATAATAAGTACAGATGTAAGTAAATCAATTATCAAACAGCTATTGAGAAACTCGGGACATTTTAGCAGCATGTACATAAAAGGATTAATAAGATGAAAGAAGCTTAAGTGTCAATAAACATAAACAGAAGTCAATTAAAAGATTAGCTGTCCATCACTGATTGTGCCTCAGGTGGGATTAATGCTGTGCGGAATTTATAACGTTTATAAAACAGTCGAAATAGATGAAAAGTTTTTGTAACAATTAACACAGAGTCCGAAAAAGTTAATTTACACAATAATTAAAAATAGTCCGAAAGATTGAATTTCACACCGTGACACATGCTTCGCGTCCGCGTAAAACACGTCCTCGTGTTTTGAATATATATCATCGACGGTAGCCTCGTTGTTGTCTTCTTTGCTGCCTGTGTGGTTGAAATCGGCGGTCAAGTTGTTTATCATGCAACCAGGCCTCTAGATGTTCGTTATCACATTCCAATACCCAAATGGTCTGCAGCAGGGCGTTGTTTTGTTCCCTCAGCTGTTTGATTGTATCGTCAGCCTCTGTCTGAATTTTCGTTTCATATTGAGAATGTTCACTCCCGATATCTTTTAGTTTCCTCTGCATTAAATCCATGAGTACTTTATCACCGTGTGCCTCTGCTTCTAATTTTTGAATTTTCTTTAGATACATATCAATGTCAGAACGTTTCGAGTTTTCTTGGAGCTTTGTTCTCAAGTCCGTATTTTCACTTTGAAGTCTTGCGTTCTCAGACTTAGCACTTTGTAAATTTTCAGCCATACTCTTCGTAAGTTGATCAGACTTGCGTAGCTGAATCTTAATGTTGTGTAGCTCAGTTCGTAGAATACTTGAGGTATCAAACAAAGCATGAAATTGATTGTTACGAATTGAATTAAACGGCAATTCTCTCAAAGTACGTTTGTTTTCAAGATATTTGCACAGTCGTTTCATGTCTCGCGTCTTTTTACGACCCAAAACTCCTTCCTTTTCAACACATTTTGTTGGTTTCTTCATCTGTGTAAAACACATTCTGGAATAATGTCCAATTCTGTGACATCGGTAACACTTCTGGTTGAACGCGAAACATAAAACGTTGGGATGCACGTTTCCGCACCTTCCGCACACTGGACGCTGACTTGAGGGGAAGCTGAACTTCTTCTGTCTCCACTGCGGTCGGAAAGAATATTCCATGTTGAATCTAGTTTAAATCGTCTTCTTCATCTGTAGACTCTGAATCTGGGGAAACTCGCTAAACTGTTGTAGAGGTCCAGGATCTGACTACTACAAAATATATGTAGCAGTCCCGGGTGTCGTTACCCTTAGGTTTCTTGAGAAACTCGGGACATTTTAGCAGCATGTACATAAAAGGATTAATAAGATGAAAGAAGCTTAAGTGTCAATAAACATAAACAGAAGTCAATTAAAAGATTAGCTGTCCATCACTGATTGTGCCTCAGGTGGGATTAATGCTGTGCGGAATTTATAACGTTTATAAAACAGTCGAAATAGATGAAAAGTTTTTGTAACAATTAACACAGAGTCCGAAAAAGTTAATTTACACAATAATTAAAAATAGTCCGAAAGATTGAATTTCACACCGTGACAGATGTATTAAAATAAAATACATGTATATAAAATTCACTGCATATTTTTCGAGGCAAAATTATAACGATAACCCAATATCATTAAAGGTATATATGCCGTTTTGAATGAAAATTAAAAAAAGAAAGAAAAGTTTTCATTTTTCCATTAAGCTACAAAAGTTATTAACTTTCTGCAAATTATACAGTTTAAATCAAACACATTTAACAGTATTTAATATAAATTCGAATTTGTTTATTTTTTGACCGGGCCGGTCAATAAACGCCCAACTTTGTAATATTCTTTAGCAAGTGATGTGACAAGCTAATTTTAGAACGTACACAAGAGGTCGACGCGGAAACGTGATCGGTCCGTTGGCAGTAGAAAAACGCGTTCGAAGAGAAAAGAAAGAAAGAAACAGTTTGACAGAAAACGTTGTAAAATGAGAATCTATATTGAAGACCACTTTGAGCGGTGGACACGTATTAGAAACTTCGTGTTTAACTATGGGCTTGCCAGTTTCTTGTTATAGACAGGTGGGTCACACAGCGGTGTGTTTTCTTCGTTTAATAAGATATTTACTCATAAAGGAAAAGAAGCTTTTGTGTATGGTACGATATTCAATGTCTGAATATGATAAAACTTGTATGGATATCACTCGAATACTTAAAATCTATAAATTGCTTATGTTTTGAGTCGAGGGGCCCCAGAAGGGATTATTTTGACGTTCTATTATGATAATACATGTTGTAAATGTATGAAAATAATGGTCAATTGCAAAAGAGCTCTAATCGATTGTCTTCGACATCGATACGCAACCATCCTCATAAAATGCAGATGACAATATCTGATATTTTTCTGTTAACAGCACACAAACCTGTTTACATGAATTCAAACAAATGTAAACAAACCTGTCGTATTACCTCGTTCTACAGCGCTTTTCTAAATTACTATTCCCGCGCACATGCGCAAATCCACCTCAAACGTTAATCGTTTATGAATATGCATAGGTAAATCACCATTATTCATTTTCAAATTATGGCTAGTACCTCGTTAATATTTATCAAAAAATTGCAAAATTTTCTATAAACTTCTTTTTCATATATCTAGTCATGCTGACAAAATCTGGGTCTGGTTTTCAACATTGCAAAATTGCCAGCATATATACCTTTAAAGAAAGACAACACACAAAACCGGTTAAATTTATTACATATAAATTTGTATACTTAATGGAACACAAGTTAAGGGTTAGTTGATGGATATCGAAATGCATGCATCACTAGCGATACAGTGTCAAGATAGTGTATTCATGCACGTAAATGGTGTGCGTTTGTGTCCATCTATCTACATGTATATCATAATATGCATTATTGTTGTTGTATGTTGGACGAAAAATAACCATTTCTGATTAAATTTTCTACTTCCTCGGAATTCTTGATGTGCATTAAAAGTCAAATGCATAAGCAATTGTTCTTTAAAGGAAAAACTCTTCTATTTTTTTACTACAGAAATAGGGAGTAACATTGTACGAAATTTTACATGTTACTCTCGTTAATATAAAAACATATTTCACCAAAGTTATATCTCTCTCTCTCTCTCTCTCTCTCTCTCTCTCTCTCTCTCTCTCTCTTGATTTACACAATGGATATAAATTTATTTGACTTAATTGGTTTTTATAAAGATTTAGAAGTGAAACCTAGATTATTAAACATACATATGTCAACTATATTGATAGGGCGAGAGTTATAAGATGTGATCATGACAGTCTGTGTTACGTAATGATAAGAATTACCATACATCCTCTTTTTTTATTTTTCCCTTGTTAGTCTTATATCTGTTTTTCAAAAAAAAAACATTAAGGAGACTTGGTAGTTAACAAATTAACCAACAAATCTGCTTCTATTATTAGGTAAAGAAAAAATCCAAATATTTTAGCTTTATAATTTGAACACTTTCTCATGGCCTCTTCACAGACACATGACGTCATATATATTTTAATGATTGATAATAATATTTATCTCATACGTGTGGTGTATACTACCCGTGTGATAAACCCTTGCTTTATCAAACGGGTGATGCTTTATCAAATACTTCCGGTCCGAACTATTTTTGACACAGCCCCTCGCTTCAACGCTTCAGTGACCTATTTTCGAATACTTTCTAGTATTTTCCATATAACTATATCTACTACCAAAAATTGATTTAAATTGGATTTTGTCGAAGATTTAAATTACAAATATAAAGGAAAACACATAACTGTGAAGTTTATTAAACTGCAAATCACGTTAGCTATCAAGGAGTTCATTCTGACGACGCAATGCAAACAGAACGTTTTGGTTGTGTTTCTATACAAGAACTTACCGAAATTATGTCTCCAAAGACTTTTATTTCACCAGCAGTAAGCATCCTAATTCAATATTTTCAACTTCGAATCATTTGACTGGTGTTCGTATTATAAAACATCAACAACTGTTCCTCGTTCGAGTCAATTCAAACTAACGAGCATTCGCAACTTTGTGTATGTCAACAAACTTGATTATTCAAGTCTTCTGATCAGCATTTCCATTTAATTAAGTGATTAAGCTCTAAGAAAAATTATTTACAGATAAACAATTATTTCAAGGTTTATTTCAGTGAAACTTTACATTAAAACAGTTATATTTATCTCCGAAATGACGTACTAAATTGTATTGCGCAAGGTCACAATAACCGCATTACACAACGTTGCATCATCGTTTAATTCTTTGAAAAAATCAATTCGGGTCATATTATGGGCTGTCTCAAAAGCTTCATGATATAAATCAAATTGTATGAGATAAATAGAACATCTATAATTGTGTGATTTTATATTTGCTTTATCCAACTCGTTGAAATGGTTATATTCGCTCGGCAAGCCTCGCGAATATATACACCATTTCAACTCGTTGGATAAAGCAAATATAAAATCACACAATATAGATATCCTCTATTTATCTCATACGTGTGGTGTATACTACCCGTGTGATAAACCTTTGCTTTATCAAACGGGTGATGCTTTATCAAATACTTCCGGTTCGAACTATTTTTGACACAGCCCCTCGCTTCAACGCTTCAGTGACCTATTTTCGAAGACTTTCTATAGTATTTTTCCATATAGCTATATCTACTACCAAAAATGGATTTAAAATGGATTTTGTCAAAGATTTTAATTACAAATATAAAGGAAAACGCATAACTGTGAAGTTTATAAAACTGCAAATCACGTTAGCTATCAAGGAGTTCATTCTGACGACGCAATGCAAACAGAACACTTTGGTTGTGTTTCTATACAAGAACTTACCGAAATAATGTCTCCCAAGACTTTTATTTCACCAGCAGTAAGCATCCTTATTCAATATTTTCCACTTCAAGTCATTAGGCTAATGTTCGTTTTTATAAAACATCAACTGTTCCTCGTTCGAGTCAATTCAAACTAACGAGCTTCGCAACTTTGTGTATGTCAACAAACTTGATTATTCAAGTCTTCTGATAAGTATTTCCATTTAATTAAGTGATTAAGCTCTAAGAAAAATTATTTATAGATGAAAAATTATTTCAAGGTTTATTTCAGTGAAACTTTACATTAAAACAGTTATATTTATCTCCGAAATGACGTACTAAATTGTATTGCGCAAGGTCACAATAACCGCATAACACAACGTTGCAACATCGTTTAATCTTTGAAAAAAATCAATTCGGGTCATATTAGGGGCTGTCTCAAAAGCTTCATAATATAAATCAAATTGTATGAGATAAATAGAACATCTATAATTGTGTGATTTTATATTTGCTTTATCCAACTCGTTGAAATGGTTATATTCGCTCGGCAAGCCTCGCGAATATATACACCATTTCAACTCGTTGGATAAAGCAAATATAAAATCACACAATATAGATATCCTCTATTTATCTCATACGTGTGGTGTATACTACCCGTGTGATAAACCTTTGCTTTATCAAACGGGTGATGCTTTATCAAATACTTCCGGTTCGAACTATTTTTGACACAGCCCCTCGCTTCAACGCTTCAGTGACATATTTTCGAATACTTTCTGGTATTTTCCATATAATAATATATACTACCAAAAATTGATTTAAAATCGTTTTTATCGAAGATTTAAATTAAAAATATAAAGGAAAACACATAACTGTGAAGTTTATAAAACTGCAAATCACGTTAGCTATCAAGGAGTTCATTCTGACGACGCAATGCAAACAGAACGTTTTGGTTGTGTTTCTATACAAGAACTTACCGAAATAATGTCTCCAAAGACTTTCATTTCACCAGCAATAAGCATCCTAATTCAATATTTTCAACTTCGAATCATTTGGCTGGTGTTCGTATTATAAAACATCAACAACTGTTCCTCGTTCGAGTCAATTCAAACTAACGAGCATTTGCAACTTTGTGTATGTCAACAAAGTTGATTATTCAAGTCTTCTGATCAGTATTTCCATTTAATTAAGTGATTAAGCTCTAAGAAAAATTATTTACAGATAAACAATTATTTCAAGGTTTATTTCAGTGAAACTTTACATTAAAACAGTTATATTTATCTTCGAAATGACGTACTAAATTGTATTGCGCAAGGTCACAATAACCGCATAACACAACGTTGCATCATCGTTTAATCTTTGAAAAAAATCAATTCGGGTCATATTAGGGGCTGCCTCAAAAGCTTCATGATATAAATCAAATTGTATGAGATAAATAGAACATCTATAATTGTGTGATTTTATATTTGCTTTATCCAACTCGTTGAAATGGTTATATTCGCTCGGCAAGCCTCGCGAATATATACACCATTTCAACTCGTTGGATAAAGCAAATATAAAATCACACAATATAGATATCCTCTATATATATAACCTCTACCTAATCATTGTATCATAAGGGAGAAGGTATATATTTTTATTAATAGAAAAATATATAACGTCAGGTGTATGTGGCCCTCTTATCAGTCGCCTTGACGTGAAAATAAAGAGTTATCGAACCCAACAGTAAAACATTAACCTTTCATTGTAAACAATATCCTTGATGGAATGCGAATTATCACTTGCATATTTCTCTACAATGTGTATCGATAAATATTCAATTTTGATTTTAAACTGTTATTCAGATTTCAACATTTAATTGTTCATTGTTTTTTTTTCTCTCTCTATAAACCATGCATATCTAACCACTGTTTCATGCATGCATTATTCATTAGTCTGATTAATCATTGCGCTGCATGCCGACTTCTTTCCTTCTGATCCGCCCCCGCACTTAAATCTGATTGTCGTTCGGTGATGGCAGACTTGTGGTAGAACCCTTATTGATCTTGCAGACGAACTTTGTACAAAATGTGTATGATTCACTCTCCTCTTAGCTCGGATGTGAGTCCTTAAAGCAACAACAAGCCTCTTTCTGCATAGAACATTCATATAATTGTGTGTACAAGCGTGGTGTATCTGTGACTGCACGCTGCAGCTATCTTGGGGTGAAAGGGCCTTTTTATATCGTTGAGTAATGCCCATTGTAAACAACCCATATCTCTTTTTTACCTGTAAAATTCAACACTTGTTTACATGTGAATCGTATGAATCAGTTGTAGCGGAAAATTTCTATGAACAGGATGTTTAAAATTTGAATTTAACTCAAGGTAAGTTGCCTCTTTTACTCTTTGGAACGATTTATAGAAAATGAAAACCATACGGGCCTTGTAATGATCTTGTAATCTGTGTGGAGATCGATATACGTTGTATCTTCAATATGGAAAGCATTAGGTAGGTTTTTAATTATTGATTAGCTTTCGCTGGATAGTTATAAAAACACTTTATCGTCCCTTTATGCTTTGGGGTGAACCGGGATATCCCGATATTCATAATAAAAAAATCTTTCCTGTACGAGACCTTTGTCAAAATTATACTCGGGGAATTGTACAATAACAACTACGTATTAAATGTAATGAGGGTCACCAGTACATATAGGCGGTATATATACGGCTAGGACATTGTGTGTGTGTGTGTGTGTGTGTGTGTGTGTGTGTGTGTGTGTGTGTGTGAGAGAGAGAGAGAGAGAGAGAGAGAGAGAGAGAGAGAGAGAGAGAGAGACGCTATCTACATGTTTACACTGAATTATATGACGTTGTCATTATGTACTACTGTACTGTAAGCAGAGGCACACCTATACAACCTGTGAAATAGTATACAAATAATATACAGTGTATGCTATTATATACTTCTTAGTATGAAACGAAACCCTCAGAGAAAAAAAGTGTATTAGTTATTAGTCACACACGCGGCAATTATCCTATGTTAAATCTATGATTATTTCAGTATGTTCTATGTTTTCACTCAACTCAAAAACCATTTTATATCTCAACGGGAAAGCCTGACAACATGTTTTTTTTTTAAATCGTGGCTGATCCCAGTATAGATATGACATTCATCCTTGTTCACGTCGGGCCGCTACAGCGGGTGACAGGAATATGATAATTTAGATAATACAGATAGGCCATGGTTTTTCTCTTTGCCCTTTCTCTCTTATCAAAACAGTGGCATTTTTAAGTTGCTACCATTCTCAATAAAAGTCACAATTAATGGTGAACCAGAGTGCTCCATACAAAAGGAAGTCTACTTCCTAATGATAAGAGTTCTACGGGCTTTGTCATGCGGCATTTTCTAAATTGTACCACTTAAAACCTGCTAACGGATATACATCCCATCTCTCTCTCTCTCTCTCTCTCTCTCTCTCTCTCTCTCTCTCTCTCTCTCTCTCTCTCTGTATTGAAAGTAGCTTCAATTATCAAGGGGTAGCTAATACGGTTAATTATCTTTTTAAAATGGAAATCTAGAGAAAAGAACTTGAAAATGAAAGTAAAAATTCCTAAATTTTAGAAAAACAAAATGGAAATACCCAATTGTTCCAAATTGCCAGACTGTTTCGAGAACCTGTAAGTATCTGTACCCGCATCAAGTTGAACTCAAGGAAAATTTAATGGCTCGTTTTTCTCAATTAGCATATTTTGTCCATTATCACTTCGACGGGTTTTAAACCATGAAATACGCAAATATTCATAAGATGCAATCACGAAAACAAAAAAATCAGTGGAATGCTTTGCCTTCTAACAGACACGTGTATATTATAAACACACTGTTTACACACATGTTCTTGTAGCAATCTTGTATATATATACATGTATATTCACAATGTCAGGACTTTCTGTTACTTTCCTTACAGCAATATCAGTGAACGTAACGATAATATGAAGCCTTAAGAAGACTGGATAGTCGTGGCCATTTTTAGACTTTATGAATCTCCTTTACAAGGAGAGCTTTGTATAGATATATATGTAGGAAATATTCAAAATTTAATATAAAATATTATGGGATTTTTCAATATTCTATTCTATTTTATGGCTTATATCTTAAAATATCATTTCTAATTAAGGTAAATTTGATGGTTAATTTTTTGACTATCCAGCCACTTTAATAAAATGTGGGCGGGTAGGTAAAGTTTGGACCATCGTCTTCAGGACGTCGTGGTTCGAATACTGCTTCCATGCAATAAAATGGGAAGGAGTTATACCCTTTAGCCGAGCAGTAATACAACTTCCTTAATTTTCTTTTTATGTACTGACAAATGGAATTATGAAAATAAAAGATTTGGTTGGAGTATTCGATATATATATGACAAATAACTCTAAAATTTAGTGTTCATTTAGGTCTACAGAACAAATATATGTCCATTACCTTTATATACAGGTATGACAATATCTCTCTCTCTCTCTCTCTCTCTCTCTCTCTCTCTCTCTCTCATGAACATGTTTATATTAATTTCAAAGTGCCTATTCCCCTGGCACTGATCATGAATAATGGCAGAGAACCTGACGCATTGACTGTGTAATCATCTTCCCATTAAAACCATTTATCATGCTGATGTAAAAATTTTTTAACTGACTGCATGGTGCAAATTTCTGCACTTTTAGACGAATTAGGTGGGTGTATCATGGCTATGAACATGGCTGCACGTGCGCTATCCTTTTTCCATCTTTAATAAATAGATACTATCTGTCTGCTGTCTGCTGTCATGTTTTCGCATGATAAAATTTAGGCATTATTTATTATTAAGTATGATTCAGTAATAGTAAAACAATTAAACGCTAGCTAGCATCTCGTCAAATATTTCTCCGATTTAATGTTGACCACCCAACAATTAACCTTTCACAACCCGAATTTTCCCATATATGTACAGACCTGCAGCTATCCCCATACCTGATTCTGTGTATTCACCCGGTCATTATACCCCCCCCCCCCAAACGAAGTTTGGGGGTATATAGGAATCACCTTGTCCGTCCGTCCGTCTGTCTGTGGAAAATTCGTGTCCGGTACATGTCTTTCTTATGGAGACACATTGGAAGTTCTTACTTCAGACAAAGATTGCTTATGACCTGAGGGTGTGTCATGATTTTGTCCCAAGGTCATTTTGGCAACTTCAAGGTCATTGGAAGAAAAAGTTCATAATTTGTGTCTGCTTTATTCTGTTCTTTAGGAGAACCATTGGAAGTTTCTATTTCATATAAAAATTGCTTATGACCCGATGATGTGTCATGAACTTGACCCATGGTCAGTTGTGCAAGTGCAGAGCCATTGTTTAAAAAATGCTTAATTCCTGTCTGTCATATCTTGTAATAATAAAAATTATAAGAAGCTAAAATTTGACACAAAGATTGCTTGTTACCTGTAAATATGTCCTGACTTGAGCTTTGGTTATTTGTGCAACTTCAATGTCGAAGAAAAAGAAGCATCCATTATATCCTAATAGAGAAATACTTGAGTTATGAATTTTTCTTAGCGGGGGGGGGGGGGGGGTATCATTTGTGAGCCTCTAGTTTAAATTGTATCTAGATGATATCCCGCGCAAGCGCGTCGTAGTATCTCTTTTCTAAATTTTGTTCTTTAGGTCAAATCTCAATATAACTTTTATCACTGTCCCAAATAAGAATTTCAGAAAAAAACTGTCTTCATCCCCTCCACCACCAATTCAACTTTCTCGTTTTATGCATACATCATCTATTCATACAGACGTAGATTTGTTAACACAATCTGTTCCTGGTTCACAAATTAATGCATACAAGGTTTACTATCAATCTCTAGTGGTATAAAATTGTATATATATATATATATATATAAATATATATATTAAAAACGCTAGTATATACATTATTTTTGCATATTATCTTAAATCAAAGTTGTCAGATCCAAGGTAACTGCCCGGTGATTAACTCACCTTACACTTTCCGCCATGACGTTAATTAGTCAAACCGCGTTCTTGGTTACCCCGTTCTGGTAAGTTCTATCCATCAAAACTAAAATCGTGCATTCAAGAAACGAATTGGCTCATTTTATTTATTCAACATTTGTCATATCTCAATTTCTATATATACCCAAAATAAGTTCCCAGTAAATATATTCACTCGTTACGTAATCATTCAATATTACTTCATTGCAAGCATATATTTGATGCAAATTCCCACTGACTTGGATCCGCCAAAGCGTGTCCACCACCTTACTCTCATATTTGCTATTTCGGGCTGGTTTATCGAAAATGAAAGTAGGTTTTTAATTTATTTTTCAATAATCACTTATCAGGTAAAATTCAATTATAGCTTACGGACATCAACTCACACGTGTTGATATACCAAAGGTGTAAGCTGTTACTCTGGTGCAGGCATTTTTTTAGTTTATTTGCAAAAAGTCTTAATTTATAAGTATAGATTTTTTGAAACGTTAAATGTACAACCGTCATAAGGCCAGGAGACAGGGTGATGGCGACTTCTCAGGCGTTGAATATTTGTTATTGTATAGGAAAACACAGTAATACTGGAAAAAGATATTATTCCAACAAGTATGTAACCTTTGAGTGTTCCAAGAGCCCCCCCCCCCCCAAAAAAAAAAGAAAGAAAGAAAAAGAAAAAAATCACAATAAACCGTACTGATACCCAAATGTTGATTTTCAAAAGGTTCCAGATGTTCAAACTTACACAGGCAGTAACAGGTATATTATACAATTGTAAGGTTTGGATTCATAATAGTTTCATTGTCACCTATTTTTCGAAATTGTGTGTGTGTGTGGGGGGGGGGGGGGGGGGGGGCTGCTGAGGAATATACATGTACTCATCCTCTAATTTTTGCTTGGTTCCAGATTTCAAGATATTACAAGCTCGACAACTTTTATATCCATATTCATATTTTATTGAGAAGGGCGGGGGTGGGGGGGGGGGGGGTGTTGTGTTAACATATTCAGAGATTGAACGTAACTATACATCATCAAACTTAATTTGATCGATAGAGGAGTGAATATAGAACACATTGTGGTACAATCTATTTCGTGCCAACAGTTACATAAGAATTAAAACCAATGCATGTCTGAGGCATGAACATGTGCTTTCTGCTCTTTAACAATTTGGTGATGGCTGGTGCGAGGAAGTATGAACGGTATAATCGTTGCACTCAGCAGTATTTCTGGTGGTTTGATACACACCAGCAGGTTCATCAGAACTCTATAATATTACTTTACTTTTATGTTTTAACGTTTATTTCAACAGCTTAGTCATTCAAAGGGGGGTGGGGGGGGGGGGGGGGTGGGGGTGGGGTGTTGTTGTTGTAAATAAACAGTTTTAGAAGGATATATATTTTCGAGCTTAATTTAAATCTTTTTACTTCTATATTTACAGTTGGACACGATAAATCATATGCATATAGTTAGTTATTGATTTAATTCCAAATCACGTAGAGTAGGAATTCATCAAACTCTCCTTTGTAAGGAGATATAAAAAATATATAAAATGGCCTCTACCAGCGAACTTCGTTAATTAACCCATATATTTTATTTATTGCCGTCGACTCAAATTAAACCGTGAGAGAAATCCGCGCTGATGAAAGACCGACTGAGAGAGTTGTTCAAAGATGACATAGACCTTGTAGCCCCAGACGTCACACAAGTTGCAGGATTTGAATACGTAACATCCACACACCCCCTCCCCCGGTAAAAATTTTCAGAGTAGACACCCCCCCCCCCCTCCGAGAAATATAGTTTATACTTTTATGCAGGTCCCAACTTTATATTCTTGAAAATTCCATTCTCCTTTGGTTCAAATCTACCCACATTCGTGTCGCAATCTTATTTGTAATACATTACAATCTGATGGTGTGACTAATAATGGTTAAGTTTACTAATGAAATTACGAAAGGCAAGTGTTAAAAATGACTATACCTCAAATTACAAGTTAAGATTGGGAACAAGCTATATCAAGGTTACGCTCTACCGGAGAGAAATATATATTTTTTAAAAACACTAAAACACTGAACAAATATCAATAAGGTCACAATGATACACTTAGTTCTCCCTTTTTAAAAAAAGAGCTACTCACATATTTCGTTAATTTGTGCATCTCTCAACGCATAGAAATCTGAACAGCGGTTAACCTAATTGTTTGCAGTTTATCTTCCGAGTCATTATAAGTTAAGATTACTGAAATGTTTTCAAGTGCAACTAATTAAAATCCCAAACATGATCCAACAAAAACACTAGTGGCATTATGTTGCGCTCATTATTATGCCTATGACTTCTTAGCAGAAGCTCATAAATCGGGCTCGGAATTCGGAAGCATCCAAGTGTTTCTGAAAAGCCTCTATAATGCCACTAACGCCCCCCCACTCTTGTTTGACTTACTACTAGCTTCTCCTTAATTCACAACTTCAGACAGATAAACACTTTCTAAAATTTTAGTTTAGTTCTGACTGTATATTGTCGTATAATGTTCGCGTAGCACAGAATATATTCATTGGTTAAAAAAGCTTAATTGAGTATTCAGTTACTTTGAAAAGTATTTGAACATTAGATCACTGGGGCTTGTGTAGAAAAAAAAACATCGTTAAAAAAGTGGTATCTCGGAGGAAAAATAAAGGATGACGCCATCTTGGATACCGCCCTTTTTTCTACACAAGCCCTGTGGTCAGATACATGTATGATGAAATAATGGAATGCAACCACATTTCAATGTAGACACAAGGGATTGAGTTATATTTATAGTTTTTTTTTCTCAGAAGTGCGTAAATTTAAATGGTTTAACAAACCAGTGAACACAGATCTGCGTGCTTTTACATCTTATTAAAGTACAGAGTCAGAGACATTTAAAGCATTTCCTCAAATGAAATAAGTATTTTACAATTTGTTCCTGACATGTGTTTTTGTTAATGAGGAACCAATATCAATTCATGAAGCACAGATACAAATCCTGTCTTGGAAAATACATAGTCACGTGTAAATTATGTAGGTCACATGACTATCACATGATTAATGTACCGATATTGTCGATAAAATCATTGTGAACACCATTCGACTACACAACAAAAAAAAATATCATATGTAAGAAATCCCGCGTGGCAGCACAACACTTATTGGTTGTTCATTGCCTGATTTTTTGAGACAATATATTTCAAATATAAAACAATGTAACGGTGATCTTGACGAATAATATTGGCTCTGTAAAGATTCATGTCCGACACCACTACTGTCTCAATCAGTCAGATTGACCAAACTCTATAATGTCAATAGCATAGTTCACACTTTGCAACAACTACCGATATGTCCCTTGATCGCAATCTTTTGGGAGAATACTATATAATAATATTATAACAGTAGCCTTCGTGGTTTAACGGTTAGCTGTTTTGTCCTCTGACATTAATATTCTATCATGTATCTTAATTTCACTAGGAAGAGGCTATCAATACATGTGTTAATAATTATACCCGCACTTTCTAAAGAAAGTTCGGGTATATTGTTGTTACCCTGTTCCGTCTGCCCGTCCGTCCGTCCGTCCGTCTGTCACGTTTTACTTTCTCAAACTGCTCTTACATCTTATAAACCAGCAAACTGAACTCTTGGAGTATGATTTGGGGTGTCATGTTGGTTTGTAAACAGGTTTCAAAAATTCTCTGGTAGTCCTGGGGGTCAAATAATTGGTAAAATATGACGTTTTTTGACAAAAAACCTTCTTCCCCGAACTCCTTTTACATTTTCAAGTGTAAACAAATCATCTCTTGGAATATGTTTTCGGGTGTCTTATAGATGTGCAATAAGGTTTCGGAAATTTCAATTTTGTCCTGGGGGTCATTAAATGGCTGAAAAATGACGTTTTTTTCAAAAAGTTTTTTTTTCCAAAAAACGTCAATTTCTTTTTGCTGTAAACATATGATCTTCTAGAATATGATTCGGGGTGTCATGTTGATGTGTAATCATGTTTCAGAATTTTTGTTTTTATCACGTGGGTCTGTAGTCATCAAAAAATGACGTTTTTTTGCAAAAAAAATATGGTTCCCAGAACTCCTCTTACAATTTATGCAGTAGCTATGTCATCTCTTGAGATATGATAGGGGCTGTCCTGTAGTTGTGCAATAAGGTTTTAAAAATTTAAATTTCATCCAGGGAGTCAAATAGTAGCAGAAAACTGACGTTTATCACTCCTAAAAAACCTACTTCCCAGAACTCCTCTCATGATTTAATGAATAGCCATATCATATCTTGGGGTATGATAGGGGCTGTCCTTTAGTTGTGCAATAAGGTTTTAAAAATTTAAATTTTATCCAGGGTGTCAAATAGTAGCAGAAAATTGACGTTTATCACTCCTAAAAAACCTACTTCCCAGAACTCCTCTCATGATTTAATGAATAGCCACATCATCTTTAGGGATATAGCAGGGGCTGAGCCATAGATATGCAATAAGTTTTTAGAGATACAAATTTGATTCTGAGGGTCAATACTATCTGCAAAATGATGTTCCGTCCCATAAAAAAACCTTATTCCTGGACCTCCTCTTATATCTTGCGATTGAAATAACGTACCATAAGATGCATAAGGAGGAAGAATATATAAAATTATGCTTGAGGGGTGGGGATCACAAGAATTTTTTTCAAGTTATTTGATCATTTATGATATTGGGAGGATGGGGTGGGGTTAAGGTGACCCCCAGAGGCCATGACCTACAAATACCACAAAAAGATTTGCCTTGACATGGTCATGGTTCAAGAAACATATATATATGGTTTAGGAGTGGGGATTTCGATGATTTTGAGGATATTTTAAAAATATTCAACCATGTTTTCGGGGGGGGGGGGGTAGGGGGGAGGGGGTGGGGAGATTCAGAGTCTCTTCTCACATTTTTACAGTACCAAAATCATTTATTGATTGGTATTTTCTGTATGATGTCAGATGTACATAAAGAGATTTTGGAAATTGCTTTTTAATCTTAAAGATAAACAAAATGTTATATGTAATTGTAGAAATTGTAAAGTCAGTCAACAAAAACCTAGAACTTGCTGTAAAAAACAAAGCAGGGTCAACATTGGGCTAGGTCTAGGAATTACACTACATATGAATAAGATAGATTACTTGATTAGTTCCAACTCTGGAAAGTCACTGGGCATCTCAAAGGGGGCATAACCTATATACTGTACCAATTGATGTGCAATGACACAAGGAGGAAGAATAAATATGGTCTAGGGGTGGGTATCTTAACAGTTATTAAAATGTATTATCATTTCCTATTTCAGAGGAGGGGGGGGGGGGGGGTGGTTGTTTAAAAACAACTCCGGGGGGGGGGGGGGGGGGAATAACCCAAGGGGCAGGAGCAAATTTGTCTTAAATGTATCTTGACATGATCAGCAGAATTGGACAGAATGATCACTATATAGGGCATCTGCAGAGTGGGGTCCTCAATAGTTAAATTAGTTATTTAGAGGCAAACACTTGGTGCGGGTATTAGTCTAATGACAGCATCTAGTTTAAATCTAAAGAGGCTTCATCTTATATACAGGGACCCAAATATTTGTTAGCATAATGTTGATTATGACATTTGAATTGACTCCGAAAAGGGAATTCACTCAATTCACTTTTCATACAGCGTGGAAAGTGCGTACCATGCATATTCTTTGAGAGCTTAGAGGAAAATGAAAAAAAAATGACAAGGGTCCAGCTGCTTATAGACTGAATAAATACCATAAAGAGGATAATTTTTCCACAATGGGGAAAACCTAACACAACTATGCATAACATACAAGATATAAGGAAATTATTAAGTTATTGAATCATTTCCTTATGATCTGACTATTTCGCCATTAAAAATTCATAGTATTGGATTTATTGTAGCTGTAACCGTATTTGTATGTATGCGTGCAACACATTTTTTTTTTTTGGGGGGGGGGGGGTCTTCACAGGGTTTTATCACGTGACCAACCAAGTTCAAACCTTGATGAGCTTTTTAATAGCTATTTATATCTGAAATAACGAGTCAAACAGAAATTGTGAATTTGATACGGAATTTATTAATTTTTGTAACAGTCAGTTAAACTAAGTAAAGGGAGCGGTCCATTGTTGACAATCCGTCACGATTGAAATGAAATGACACTGACTTTGGAAAGGGAAGATTTTGATGTTTATATATGTAAATGTCATAACAATTTGAAGCTCTCTGATTGCATGACTGATATCAAACGATTTGATTACCTGTAGAAAGTTTTTTGTTAAACTAAATTTTGAAACCGATACCATTGGTTGTCTTTAAAAGTATCATCCAATACAATCCCACGTTTTTTCATCTTGTTCGGCTAGGACCTCAGTAAACTCAGTAGACATTACATACATCACTATCAGTATAAACCCTGTCTTTTTTCTCTCTACGATGATACAACTTCCGCACTGATCTGTCTGGGTGAATTACTTCTTAGTTAAGGAAGGAGTCTTTTCTGGTTTTCGACTTGTCAAAACTAAATTTGATTAATTGTTCATTAAATCAAGATGAAAGGAAATTGAAATATGATATTTTTCTATTTTGGTTACTATCATACCCATTAGCATAGAAATAATAATCAAAGTTTAGAATCTAACAAGGACTATATTCTTGGTGGAACATTGGCGTAGGAAAATATCACATGTTTTTTTGCAATTCAGAATTGCTTTAGGTTCATGAGTTTATTTAGCATTTTTAAAACAATAACATTAATGATTGATTTTTTCAACTAATTTAAACTAATAATAAGATACTAGGGTTTAGAATATGTTTTTAAAACATGATTTGCCTATCAAGTTACATTTTTATAAGCTTTTTTAAGCGTTTATGCTATAAATAGATTTGTGTGAAAAAATCACTAAAATCGGACTTTCTCTCTTATCAAATGGTCAATATATTAGGTTTTCTGTCAATTTATATCTTTATGTATAGTCGTCATAATATGTAAAATCAGAAATATTTTGTTATTGAAAGCATAGAAAAATAATCAAAATATCTTCAAAATTTAAGAAAATTAGAGGAAATGCGGGCTAAGCAATATCAATTTTAGTTAAAATATTTCTATCATTTCATCGAAGAATACAAACTTCATATCTTAAACAGATGTCTACAGAACTGCAGATAACAACATTTATTTTTATCATCCTTCAATTTGAGAAAAAAGGTAGTGACCTTGACCTCACCTTCATGCGAAAACAAGGAGGTCAAATTTGATTAAATTGATACAATCATTTGGTTATATGATCTGTTTGACTGTGTAAAAATTTCACGAATTTCTTGATATAAGAAGTATGTTAAACCCGAGAAGACTCCTTCCTTAAAGATAATAGCAAAGTTTAGCGAAAATTAAAGTGACACAGTATCAAAAAATGTTTTCACTAAAAAGACAAAAGATATTGATAAGGATACATGGTGTAAAATTAACTGATTCAGAATATGAAGTATCTGGATTCTATTCTTGGTGAAATAACGTAATTCTATTTTTTCTTTTTCTCAGACTTGGTTACAACGTACATGCCAGCTACTGTGAAGAGAAATGTGTCGTTGGGAATTAATTCCGCAGTAATTATGACATCATAGCTTCCGTAAACATCATCTAAATATACATTGGATACACTGATAATACGTATCATATATTTTACAATAAAAGCAGAGTTATGAAATATTATCTATTGCGGTATTAGGAAGAGGGAAGTATGTAAATACATGTCCTACTTGAAAATCAATTTTCGTTTCGACAGAAAAAAAGTGCAAATACAACAACAGTATATTTTTGTCCAAGACAAGTTATAAGCGACTGCTCTCGTGTGTGATGAGGTTGCCGTAAGAAAGGAGACCCAGTCATCTTGAATCAAGGATGCGGCAAAACGTCACAGTTTCCGTCTTCAGAGTAACTCGTTAGTGATGTGTTGATGTAGACTAGTTCCGGTGTTCGTGTGCAAGTTTGATAACAATACGTCTTCCATTAGTTGTGTACCAGGATATTCGCTGACTTTGTGATCACAATATTAAGGATATACACACAGTGTTTAGGAAAGATGGACATGTCGATGGAGCTCCCCCCGCCCCCTCCGCCCCTCGTGAGTGAAGGGCCTGGCTCTCACGATTCTCCTCTACCCCCGCCTCTTGATGGCCTTACGATCCAAGACAGTCCGGAAAGTACCTATTGTACCACTGAGGATATTATCCACATGCAACAGAAAGCAAACAAAGCTAAACAAGGAATCAACCGAATCTCAGAAAAATACGAAGCCGTGGATAAATTCGGTCCACAGGGCAGAAAAGATTTGTCAGGCAGCAGGGAACGGCTGGATATATCCGAGCCCACCCCCAGCGGGCCCGGCAGACCGGGGCTCAACGTGTGTAACTTTGCCGAGGGCGTGACAGAGGAGGATTTACTTCAAGTGGACATGTTTTATCGGAGTCATAAGACCGAGGTCTTCGTGTGTCAGTGCCTTGCCAATCTCTATTTCGGGAAAGTTAAAGGAAATCAAGACCAGTGGAAATTCGCAATGACGGGTATACCCGTCCTCGTTTTGGATACCGGGGATCATCACAGGAAGCGGAAGTTACAAATTGTTCTAGCAGAAAAGGGTACGGGCTTTCTTTTGTGGAAGGATGATATCGATCACCTTTCTACCTACAAAGCCGAACACCCGAACTTTCACACTATGTCGCTATCAACCGACCACACACGACTGGCCGGTCTGAGCTTCGATCACGCAGCCTCGGCTTCAGATTTTAACACCACTATTGAAAAACTGACCTCCAACCCTGACGACGAACTCATGAGTCTTAGCAAAACGAAACACAAACGACAAAAATCAGAGAAAAAGAAAGTAGGCAAATACAAAGCACCTAAAAAGACCGAGATCTCTACGCCATGTTGTTTTGTTCACGTGACTAAATTAGAGCGACCCGCTATTGACCTAACGGCGGACCATAGCATTATTTCGGGTCCAATGCACTTTGAAAATGTTTTAGAACCACCCAACGGAGGGCAAACGACTTCCACGAGTGATTCAAGTTCGGCCTATTCTGATGGATTTGGTTCTCACTGAAGTTTTTGAAAGGATATTAAGCCAAAATAACAGATTCATTATAAGAGAAGTTTTACCACTCGATTTTAATTCGAAGGAAATGCTGTGTTTGACCATAATGAAATCTTGATAAAACAACCTGAAGACAAATTCTATATTCAAATCCTAGAGTAAAATATTTGATGGATACTAAACACTAAGATACAACAAAATATTTCGGAATGATATAGCTTATTGCGTTGCGAGTTAATTTACTTGACGTATAACGATTATTGTCGTATGTGAAATATCATGTACAAGAATTTTGTAATGCCACACACTATTCAACCAAGGTAAATTGTTTTGAATGCTGTACTCCAAGTTCTATATATTAATATACACAACGACTAAAATCTATTCATTTAAAAATTAATTAAACTGCAGCTTTATTTGTACATGTAAATAATATCAAAACTATGCCATTCACTCTTATTTTTCAGATACATACACACTTCACAATAAATCGTTAAAAACGTAATTATATAAAAATGCATTTTAAATAATTAAACCAGGTTCGGCAGTGAAGAAGCATAACTCTTGAAATAAATGTCATTCAGGAACGTTAGATAATTCAGATTAATTTAATTCACTTAATAAGCTTAACTATTCATATAACTTCTGTAGATACAAATAACAAGTTGATACAAGATGAAAGATTACATGTGAATACCCGATAAGTATGGATAACGTTGTGGTAGGAGACGGTTACTATATTTTACCACGAATTAGATACATCAAGAAGTTTAAATTAAGGTGACCATTATAAAATGTAATATATATATATATATTTTCATACGTTGATCTAACAAATCGGTTGGATCTGGCCAAGAGCATAATTTGGTGCATGATGTAGTCCTTGATGTTTGCTGAATAAATATTTTGCTAAGGTGTCTGAGAATTATTGTTTTAATCGATTCAAGAAGTTCCATATTTTTATTATCACATTTATCGCAAGTGGACGTTACATTTCCATCCAGTGCATTGAATCAAATGTTAAAACTATACAGAAGATTCGTATTTAATAATTGGGTTCTTTCGGGGTCAATAATGGCAGCAATAGAGACCTTGTTGGTACATGTTGATACATATATTTTGTAGAAGCCTTTATTATGATAATATAATGAAAATAGCATCATGTACAATCTTTTCATTGATAAATGGATCGGTAACATCGTCAAAACGACTTCTACTCAAAATGAAAAAAAAAATCCATTGATGATAATGAAAAACCATCTACATGTTATTGTGTGATTTGATTGCAGTGTCATTTTCCATCCCCCAAAACTAGTTCAATGACCTACATTTTGAGTAAGTGGCCATTAAATATTTTTTTAAGTTTTAAAAAATATCCCTCGAAATTCCACACTTACAATTTAGAGTTTCTAAACTGTGAAAAAATATTTCTTTCATATAGGGCAGAAAATGATTTCACTAATAACATATTATTTGAGAAGAATGTTTATTGCACAATCTTATAAAAATTAGACGTTTCATCTCGCTCTTTGTTATATATGGTTATCGCTCGTGAATACTTATACATGTATTATAACAAAGAGCAAGACAGAAAGTCTAATTTTAATTAGATTGCCTATTGTAGAAGTGCGGAAAATTGGAATTTATATATATATTCATTCCTAAAGTAAATGTACTTGTATTTTGAGATGGCCTCAAAAATGTCCAGATGGTAGAATTTCAGTTTTTATATTGTAGTTTAAATTAAACCATTTTCTGGTATTTAGAATACCCTTGAAGACGGATTCATTAGCAAAAATGGATATTTGTTGGTAATTATATATTAATATGAATAACTATTTGAGACGTTAAGATTTTTTACGTGTACGGGTACGTGTACTTGTGGTGGTGAAATCCTTACGTGTACACGTGAACGTAATATAAAAATGTGTTGAAGATTTATATAATGTACAGCACGTAACATTTCACATATTAAAAAATGACCTCCTCTTGATTAAAATATATTTAAAAGAAACGCAAGAGAGCTATCTTTACGTACAAAATAACTAATATACATATTCTACAAGATAAACGAAATAACAACAGCAACTTTATTTTGAACTCACAACGCAAGTTCTCATCCCCTTTATTCAATAATGTACACCTCCGGTGATTTCAACATCATGTCGGGGAGATAACGTTTGACGTTTGATAGTCGAAAAGTAGACTCTCTCCCTTTGGTTTCAATATTAAAAAGCTCTAGTAATTTACATCTACTGAATATTTTCTTTTTTTTTTTCTAAAAAATCATAGCTTTGTAGAAACTGACAGGGCTGAAATATACACGGCCCAGTTTAAACCAGTTTATCGATCGGTCAAAATCTTCAACAACCTTTAAAAATCACGGATTGTGCAAAATAATCACATTGATGAAATCCTCCCATGAGACGATTTGGCCGTTTCTTTTATCTAACATACTGATTACATCAATAATAATTTAGTTATTTTTACTTACTTTTTACAATTAATTAATTTTTTTTGTTAAAAGAAAAATGCAAATATATACAATAAAATGCATCTTTGATGATTAATGCGGTATATGATGGTAGCTACATTCATACCCGCATATATCACCAAAGGAAGTATTTTAAAAAGTGTTTAAATAAATACATGCATATAACTTAACACTGTTGAAAAAAAATAATAAACTAAAATGATAGTATCATGTTTTTGATAAATATGAGTAGTCACTTGAAATTGAAAGATTGCTCTAGTTTTATTTGGAATTATGACGTCATAAACTAAAATTGACGTAATAAATTACATTCACATCAAGTTTCGTCACAAAAATATTTTTTTTAAATAACTGAATGATAATACAATTAAAACAATAGGTTCATAATGTTTTATTCATGCATCTGATGGTTTGATTTTCAAGCTATATACTTTATATTTCATTGAAAAAGTTATTTGGCTTCGTGTGACTTTTTGTGACTTCTACAATGTGATGAATTACTGAACGCCTTCCCACACACGTCACATTTATACGGTTTTTCACCTGTATGTGTCCTCATGTGTCTCTGTAAATTTATTGACCGATTGAACGCCTTCCCACACACGTCACATTTATACGGTTTTTCACCTGTATGTGTCCTCATGTGTGTCTGTAAGTTTTGTGACACATTGAACGCCTTCCCACACACGTCACATTTATACGGTTTTTCACCTGTATGTGTCCTCGTGTGTCTCTGTAAGTGTGGCAACTGATTGAACGCCTTCCCACACACGTCACATTTATACGGTTTTTCACCTGTATGTGTCCTGATGTGCGTCTGTAAGCAATGTAATACATTGAACGCCTTCCCACACACGTCACATTTATACGGTTTTTCACCTGTATGTGTCCTCACGTGTGTCTGTAAGTTTTGTGACACATTGAACGCCTTCCCACACACGTCACATTTATACGGTTTTTCACCTGTATGTGTCCTCATGTGTCTCTGTAAATTTATTGACTGACTGAACGCCTTCCCACACACGTCACATTTATACGGTTTTTCACCTGTATGTGTCCTCATGTGTCTCTGTAAGTCATGTGACTGATTGAACGCCTTCCCACACACGTCACTTTTATACAGTTTTTCACCTGTATGTGTCCTCATGTGCGTCTGTAAGCAATGTAACACATTGAACGCCTTCCCACACACGTCACATTTATACGGTGTTTCACCTGTATGTGTCTTCACGTGTGTCTTTAAACGTATTGACTGACTGAACGCCTTCCCACACACGTCACATTTATACGGTGTATCTCCTGTATGTGTCCTCATTTGTTTCTGTAAATGATGTGACCAAGTCAAAGCCTTCCCATAAACGTCACATTTATACGGTTTTTCACCTGTATGTGTCCTCATGCGTGTCTGTAAATTTCCTGAATCATTGAACGCTTTACCACATACGTCACAATTATACGTTGTTTCACCTGTATGTGTCCTCGTGTGTTTCTTTAAGTTTCCCGGATCATTGATCGACTTCCCACTCACGTCACATTTGTACGGTGTTTCACCTGTATGTGTCCTCGTGTGTTTCTTTAAGTTTCCCGGATCATTGAACGACTTCTCACTCACGTCACATTTATACTTTTTTTCACCTGTATGTGTTCTCATGTGTTTTTGTAAGTGTGGTAACTGATTTAACGCCTTCCCACACACGTCACATTTATACGGTTTTTCTTCATTTTGTGTTTGCAATTCTTGAAGTACCGGCCCATGTGGTACAGAATTTGTTCTTTTCTTTTTTCTTTTACATCGTTTCTTCTTTAATGGTTTATTTTCTTTTTCATCTGAAATAGTTATAAAATATTAAATCATGAATAAGTGAAGATTTTTTCCATTTTGTTTGTTAATTTTAAAGTTTTATTAGCTAAATTAAATCAATGATAACTGGAGACTTTTACCATTTTTTCTCGTTTTCATTGCTTTATGAGCAAAACAAATCTATGATAATTGAAAATTTTTATCAATATTTTTTACCATATATTTTGTTAATTTTCATCGCTTTTTCAGTCATTTCCGTCGATTTATCTTCCCTTTCAACCTGTTAAATTAAATGCAAGATTCAAATCACCTGCCTAGATAAATTTGTAACTTACAGTTGTAACAAAGAGACATGAATTGTTCAGGTACATATATGAAATTTATTCAATAAAACAATGCACTACAAATGAAATTAAAGCAATGTATTCATTACGCGTACGTTAACTTTTGAAGTATAATTCTCACTCGTCCTCTCAAATCAATGTCCAAAACACGGTATATTAACACGTGTGATTCCGGATGAATATATAACTGTCCGAGTGAAAGGAGATAACATAGAATGCGTAAAACCTCCCATATGACTATCGTTTTTGTGTTAAAGTGGCATAGAGGCTCCAAGTGTTTACTTTTTTGATTTTAACAATGGAAGAAAAGGCTGTAGGACTGTAGCTCTCGGTATGAAAAAAAATTCGAAGGTTGACTTGGAAGCTACACTTAACTAGTGCTGGTTGCTCGGTTAGCGTGTTTAAGAGAAAGTGTTAGGCAAATAATATTAATCAATCCAAAACTAGCGCAAGTTTTTGTGCACCGTGCATTGCAACTTTCTGACACGAACCTGTTGCTGCTAGGTGGAATTTTTTCAGACCGGGAGCTACAGTCCTGCAACTATGGAAAACAGAACGTGTGAGGGTCAATAAAAATACGAAGACAATGTGGCTGTCTATCATATATTTTTTTTTAAAGAAAGTCATAACTAACAGATTATTTCCATGTACCAACACTTATTTTAATGATATATGAAGTTTCAGTCCATTTGATGAAACGGTATTTTTGTTACCCCATTTTAAAAACAACATGTTTTGTCATCACGGAGCACGGTAACGTTAAAAACATGACGTCGATGCCGCACGCACAATTAATAGAAATACATATGTACAAAGTACTCTATATTTATATCACGCTTAGTCTCGCGCGCCTTTCACCTTACTATTTTAAATGACACTGTACCACTTAACGTCTTATTTGCACACATTTGTTCGAGAATCATAGGTTAGGTCTTCAAAGTTTTCATTTTCCAACTGTGTGTCTCTGAGTTTACAGTAAGGAAAACCGTAAACGTCAGATGACGTCAGTTATTATATTGACCAAATATTCAAAGATATTCTACTCTCTTTCGGACTGCTTGATGTTCAAATTACAATTACCATCACCTCCACAAAATGTACTAGTTAAACGCAAATATGCAAATAATTTTGACTTATTTCTTACACCATTGAGCATACCACAGTTTATATCAGCTTTTTCCCGAGTTACATCGATACTGTTTGTACTTCTCGTTACGCCATGACGCCCGGCGATGTCAATGTTTTTAGTCAATTTTAAGGTCAAGATCTAGTAAACGGTTCCAGAGTGTCTTTTTGGTGCTAGAACCATATGACGTCATAATTGATTTGATGACGGTTTTTAAAAAGGAATGATGGAGATAATTAAACAATTTCTTGACATTCTATATTAAACCATGGGAAAAGTAATCCCGATACTATATTCAATTTGACATCATTTTAAAGAGGAGGTCAAGAGCTTGTTTATTTCCGTTTTTGGAGAGACTGTAGGCATTCTAGATATATTTCATTGGTCAAAAATGGACAAAACTCCGAAATTTGTTCCTTATTTCCTTCATATTTAATTGAAAATGACAGTTTAAAACATGATTTTTCATTGTGTTTACCAGAAATTTAAGCCCCGGTACACCGTATCAAACAAGGCTATTGTTATAAAGCATCACCGAGAGAATTTATATCTTAAATTTCATAAACCTGTAGGCTTCTTTCATTTACTAGATCTTGACCTTAAAGAGGGCTATCTGTCTTTAGTTACTGATATCTGTTCCACAAGACAATATATCCCGTCATTAGTTGGAACATAGAATATCATGACTTAATTTGTGGTTTCAATATCATTTGCTTTTAAGCTCAATTTATAGAGACATTACTATCAACATTATATGGTTTATTATTAACATAACACCAAGTTTGACCGTGTGCCGTGACCTCATTTGTGCAGGATTAGATTCTAAAAAAAATAGAAATTAAGGAATATATCAAATTTTTTGATTTCAAATTGTTGGAAACTATTGCTTTATGTCTATTAATTTTAGTAATAATATGACGTTAAGTAACATAGTTATGACAAAAGTCTTCGTATTTTTTTAATTGACCCTCGTATATCAAGATTTTGAAATGCATGAACTAGTTCTGCTTATATATGTGCTCTAGTCCTGGAACTTGTATATGCCATCATAACAAAAAGGGGGTGACTGCACTAAACGGCGTATTTTGGGTCCTTTTTCGGTCACTATTGTTACGTTTATTTCTCGCTCAATTTTACTTTATGTCATTTGTTATCGAGTTTGGTCAATTTCAATAGAAGTTTAATGTCATGATGGTTTTAAACCTCGTTGCAATAGAATAATTCGTTGTTTTCTTACCATTAATGCTCTGCAAATATCTCGAATTTAGACTTGTCTGCCCTTAATTGAATATAAGATTCATAAATATGCATGGAAGGTGGAACTAATATTGTAATGAGTGGTCTAAAATTAGAATAGCGGCACTATAATTAAATCTGTGTGTGTGTGTGTGTGTGTGTGTGTGTGTGTGTGCGCGCGCGCGCATATTGTCAGTTTTAAAGGTTTCAAAACAAAAAAATATAACATATAATATCGGCGAGTATAAGTAAACCAGTGGCTGATTTCAACAATTTACGTGTTCGAAAAGAACTAACAAGTAGATTAATCAGTAACGCATAGAACCGATAAAATTGTGAGCCGGGATCGAGTCCTGTTATCTATGATATATTAACAAAAAAATTTTTGCCATAAAAATATTTTATTTTGCTTTAAAAATTAGATGCCATCACAATATAATTGTTTTTTTTATTTCTTTTTTGGAGAGGGGTCATATTTTTATTTGAGCTGAACCATTTTTGTTCAACTAATTCTTTCCAATATAGTGTTTATGACACTTTCCACAAATTTTGACAAATGCGATCATTATCCGTGACTTTCCTATCCATTAACATTGACAAATATTTCACATATATATATATATATATATATATATATATATATATATATATATATATATATATATATATCTTTCACCCCCAGAGAAATAAAGAAACAATAACTCGTTTGAAATGAATCGAAATAGGTATAAACAAATGATATCGCCAATCAGAATGTGTGCAACCTTACACGCCAAGTGACGGAAGTGTAGTATTCACAAAGTTAACTGGGTTAGAAATCACGTGGTGAATTATAATATTCAACAGGTCAAAGTATACCATTTACAACAGAGAGCGCAAACGCAAGACGAATCAGTTTTTTCTCTGTTTAACCATGAGCGCATGTTTGTTTATTGATCTCCTTTTAACATAAGCTTATAAATATAAATATACAACTACCATTAAATGGAGAACAGTAGATAAACATGCGCTATGTTTTAAGTTTGTAAACAAGTGGGCGTCCTCACTATCCTATAGAGACTCAAGAAAATCAAATGACCCCTACATGTACCTATGAAAACGACTTCGTACTTTGTAAATATGAATTTTATGTTTATGTTTAATTACATAAAGTTGCAATTAAGACATTGACAAATCTTACAATTAAAAGAAGTAGGCCCATTTTTAAAATTTATTTTCTCGCAATTTTTAAATGTCCTAAAGTGCTGTCATCATTTATTATAAGAAATACTTTGCGATTTTGGTTATTTTAAGTATTAAGATACTAATATATACTGCGATTGATTAAACTCCTGGCGATACTTACGATTGATTCTACCACAGGGATAGTTTGACAAGGACGATCCTTTTCTTCTCTTTGACAGCAGCATGTGTGGTTCCTTTGTGAAGCTAAAATATTGAGGAAATGTACCGGTTGATTATTTATTTGGTTGTCGATAAACAAATACATCTAGCAACTAGACAACATTGAGATGGTGACCATCTCAAAGGGCCCCACTTAAATAATGGACAATGGGATGAAAAGAATTTCAAAGAATTTTGCTTTGACCTTGACCAATAAATTTTCCAGCTGGCATAGAACTTCTAATTCAATCTCATTACCCCTTACATACAGGCATTTTTGTTCAATCTGAGCAAGATAACGCAAATGAGAAATAATCTACGGTCTAAAACTTATTATAAAGAGATCCGCTATGACCTTCACACGGTAACTTGGTTCAAGATCACTGCAAACCATTAACCAAAAAGCTCTGTTTAAGTAAGGTATTAGCCAAATAGGGCTAAGGGAGAGTATATATGAAGTATGATCCAGATTGGAGCAAAGAAAGAGAAAATATGCTCTGGACAAGGATTTTTCATATCATTCTGCTTTGACATTCACATTTGACCTTGAAAATTGGTTCAAGGTCACAACACACCCTTTACTCAAAAGCTCTGTTTATGTGAAGTATGAGCAAAATAGGACTAAGTGGAAAGTATACATGCTCTGAAAAAAGGATTTTAGCGTGGTCCGATAAGACTTTGACCCTTGACCTACAAACTTCATTCAAGGTCACTGCACACTCTTTAACCATAGACACTCTGTGAGTGAAGTATGAGTCATATTGGACCAAGGGGAGAGAAGATATGCCCAGGACAAGGATTTTATATATAATTCTGCTATGACCTTAACCTTAGACCTAGAAACATGGTTCAAAGTCACTGCACACCTTTTATCCAAAGGCACTTTGTGGATGAAGTAAGAGCCAGATTGGGCCAAGGGGAGAGAAGATATGCTCCGGACAAGCGATCTCGGACGGACAGACGGACGGACATACTGATCACTATAGGGTTTCCGTAGAACGGGGTCCTAATTCAGGGTTCAATAGCCATTTAAGATCAATTTCATGTAAAAAAAAATTAAAAAAAACCAAAATGGAACTATCAAGTCTTTTTTTTCTTTGATTTTAATCAGGTAAGCTTGATAGTGGAAAATATATATAGTTAAGCCTAAAATTGGATTTTTTTTTTATCTCAAGATGGCAAAATCAAAGACATTTATCAATCAAAGGTTTCTTATTACAGGATTTTTTCCCCAAATAATCTGCATGTACACAGGATATGCTCCAGAGTATTCTTATAATAGAATGATCCCATTTCACACAAAGTATAAGATCTCCACTCCCATTGCCTGCACTATTTCGGAGAATGCAACTTTAAAACCACGTCGTGCAATTACTGAACGCCTTCTGGCGACCTGTAATAAAAAAATCCACAACAAAGAAGAAAACTGTATGAATTTGAACAGATTGACTTACATATTTTGACATCTGGGACATGTTTTGACAAAATCTCTCCATGCTTAAACTTGCAGTGTTTCGACAACCACTCATAACTACTGAAACCCATCGTGCAAAATGGACAGCAGAACACCTCTAAAAAAGATTACAAACATATAATTAATGAGGGATTAATCAAAATTTGTTGGTGTCTTTAACACTTATTTATTTAGTTAAAAAGGCTAAATAAGCAATTTTCCCTGTTTTTCTATGTTAATCCTAAGTTTGTTATATTCTCCTATATATAAATTAGGGGGGAGGGGGGAGTTACAGGCATTGAACACATCTTGATTTAACAAATATGAACATTTAGCATACCATCGACAATAGTTCCATATGTTTTCTTCAGGTTTCATAAATTCGACTTAAAACAAGTGTTCCTGCATTCAAATCATTTGACGTTGGTTTAAGGACGACGGACCCAATTCGCTTTGCGCAGATATATCGCGCACCTAAAAGGAGTGATTGTTACGAACATCGAATTCCCAATATTACGTCAGAATCACTAAAGCTCAATGAAAAATCGCTTATGATGCAATACATAGCTGTTCTACGTCATCAATACATTTATGTGGAGTGGCTGACCTTGCAATAAGTTAACATGCTAAAATTAACTAACGCTTTTTGAATTACTTTATTTTTAAACATGCACAAATTTCTTTAGGAGATGTCACATGCCTGTAGTGGGTTTTATATTAACTCAAATTATTTATAACCATCTACCTAGATTAGTTAACAGAGGTTGAGCCAGAGAACAAATCATTCCGATCCGCCTCAACACTCGTTTTAAAAATAGAGTAAAACCGTCCCTGTGCTTAAGTTTTGAAGCATTTTATCATTAAAAAAATGCTTAGCACGCTCTGATAGTTGTTTTGTCTCATAAATCAACCTCGAAATGATGTACATAACCCTTTTCGAGTTTGCACAGTTCTTCTCATGAAAAATTGAAGAAAAATAACGACACACCGCACTTTGGCATGTTCCCTCGTTAAAACGAAGTAGATGACATGGTCATTTTTTAAATGATATTAATTCAGAATCATCATTTAAGTATCATGTTTCAATTTTGATAGAAAATCTATTGCATTATTTTTTTAAAATTATTTTTTTCTCACAAGAACGCTTTTCCCCATTATGTTCAATTGAAAAAGAGAAGTAAAAATATAAACATTTGTTGAAATGGTCCCTACTAAAAATCTAATTCGATTTTCATGTTAATTTTTGATTGATTTTGTTACATCTTTAGTAACTCTTACTCATATAAAATTTTCATGAAAATTACTATTGCAGAAGTGAATTGGGTCCGTCGTCCTTAAGTAATAAATCAATGAAAACATTTTGCAGCAAACAAGATATACCACCAGATTTGCATGCTACAAATAATTGAAAATTAAATTCCAGAGTGGTTGATACGAGTTAAACTATAAATTGTTGGTATTGAATGTCAAATTATAATATGACAGCATTTTTGTACCACAGTACTTTCACAACTTTACCTTCACCATTTAGAACTTTGGGAATGATTTCTACTTCGCCCCGAAATATCCCGAGTTCTTTTCCATAGTCATGACCATACCACACCAACAGCTCAGTACCAGGTGATATATCTTTGAACGACCTGTAGTAAATCTGTCCTCTGTGTTGAAAAGCGACCAGATTTTGTTCGGATTCTGAACGAGCGCAGTTAACATACCTCATCCAATTACTCATTGGCTCTTTGAATGCGTTGACAAAATGACTACGCTGGCCTTGTTTGTAAATCTAGAACGAAAGCATTAATATATATATATTTATCACATGTTTATCTCAATATGCGGTGGATATCACTCATGTAATATTTTTTTGATATTCCACTGTGTGTTCTTACCCCACATGATGTCATAATTAAACACTACGTAGTTTTAAGAGGATGATTGACGTAGAATCAAAACGTAACAAAATTCAGTTGAAAAGTGAATAGTTATAAATGTAAAGCACTTAGTGCTGTTTTATTTTTTTTCTTTCATGAAATGATAAAAATATGCTCGAAAATGAAATGTTTGTTTCTTAATCTTTAAGGAACTTTTTTTCCGTGCGTAAAGTTGTTGACGTCTTGAATTGTATGTGTTGTGCGGTTCACAATTTTTTTTATATAGAAAAGATTGAAGTTTAACAAAATACGTGGTAAATCAAGGCTCGGAGATAGAAAACACACAACTCGTTGGATAAAACTCATATACCATCGCAAATCATGAGAGATCCTATATATGTGTGTGTGTGTGTGTGTGTGTGTGTGTGTGTGTGTGATTGTTCGTGTCGTTAGCCAGTCGTTAGCCATTTTTAGTGCTTTATACATTTAATTCTTCAGGATTTGTATGGGAATAATTAAGGTTAATCAATCCCAAACTAATTTTTGTGCACCGTAAATCTTGCATTCCAAATCGATATCAGACCTGCCATGCATATCCTGTTTCGTGTGCTTCTTCTTGGTTCTCAGTACATTCGCCTTCATAAGGTCCAAATCGTGTCCGCTTTGGTATAAACATTTCAGCAAACACACCCTTTCCTGCATTTGGAATTATTGAATCTCTTACAAATAATCCTTCAGGTAAGGTTTTCTTTGCCCTATCTGAAATTCCCCGGGGTTGCTATAATATAAAATAATTTTATATGTTATTTATATGATAAAACCTGTTTGTTTGCAAAAACAATTACATGCACGTGCTACATTGAACGGTTCTTTTGTTTCATTTAGCTGTTAAAAGTTATTTAAGAATAGAGCCTATTTTCCCCCATCCATTTGTCTTACAATAGAGTGCAAGAACCTCAGTCTTTTATGTAATTTACATTTGAAAGAATCATAAAAATACTGAACCAACAAGCTCAATGTAGTTGTTTACAAATATTTGTCGATGTCAAACTCAGACATATTCAGAATTTTGTCATATTTTGTTATAACTAGAGTACACTGTTCGAGATTCAGGGAAAAAAAAGTACAATCGATTGTCATATCGAATCGGGACTTTTTTCGAATCATGATTGAATGTAAGTTATATTATGCATTTAAACAGGAGATTTTAATATTTAATCCTGATTTCAGATTTACAAAAAATCACTGGTTATAATAAATGATATGTCTTTTATGTAATGAGTTATGTTGTTAAAAGTTATGATAATTTAATATAATGATAACAGTTCTTTATTTGTAATAAATATTTCACACGAGCTTTATTTAAATAAAAAAGAAATATAATGTTGATTGTATCTTGATTTCTGTCATTCACATCAATATGGTCAAACTTTTAAAATGCCCAAAATTAATCATTCTTGGCATTAAAAATTTAATAACAAAAACAAAAGAAGCTGATATTGTGTCTATTGCTATTAAGTATCTTTAAAGCATTGTTCACTTTTTGACCATTTTACCCCCACAAACCACAAGACCTCTGGTCTATGGACCATGAATACCAAAACTTGGAGTTCAACGTGGATTGAGGTCTACCTGCTTAACTATGCACTCAGTATGTCTTTTAGACCAAGTAATGCAGGACTAAACAAAATATTTGTGAGCCAATGCTCTCTAGTAATACACTCTGATGTGAATATTACAAAACAAGTAAAGCCAACATTTAACAAGAAGTTGATATCTGATTGGTACAGAATAGATTCCACAAAAAGCATGCCTAAACAAAGAGTGTGTTACAATTTCAAGCACATTCGAATAATAGTTGCTGAGAAAAATGCGACGGAAATTTTTGTTATGGACAGACGGACAAACGGACAGACAGACAGACATACACACACAATGGTAAAACAATATACCCCCCTTTCCTTCGGAGCGGGATTATAATAATTCATTTATTTGACCACTGATAATCAATATTAAAAGTAAAGAGCCTGGATACATTATAAAATTTATACCAGGTAATATTGGTAGAAATTTTATTGCCATATCCTTGGTTACTTTATTATGTTTCCAACAAAAAAGGATTAGAATATCAAATTTCCAGTGAAAAAGATGAAGATTATTAAACAAGCCATGTAAATTCAGAATATGGCAAAAGAAACTAATCCCAACAATTTGTTGCAATGAAATCACCAAGTTTTGTAGAACCCATGATTATCAGACCGCGCCAGTTTTTATGCAAATAGCGGCTCAACGGGCGGGGGTTGTTGAAATCTTTCATCCAATATTATCGCCAAATTGAGTCTAGAAACTATTAGCCTAGTTGGTGATAAAAAGTATTTAAAATTATTACAAGTCTACATCCAACATGGTACAAACGAAAAGTGAACGATACAATACGACGGACAAAGCCAGAAAAACATATGACATTTGTCACTATTTGACTAAGTTTGTAGCATTGCATCGATAAGGGATTCTTAAGTCTGAAATCTGAGAGTCACAGCGGGAAGCCCAGCTGGAGCTATCGGTAGTGTGGGGCAGTCAGAGATCACTGTAGCCAGGCCGGGCCAAGAAACGTTATGTACAACATTACTAAAACAAGTACTTTGTAAAGACAACATTTTGACTATGTTCTTTTGATAAAAAAAAAACTTGTCCAAATTTGGACATGGCGATTTCTCAAAAAACTGTGAACTTTCTGCAACACTTTCATTCTGGATGCCAGACATGATCAGAAACTCTTGAGCAAATTGTAAGGATTAATTGTTCGTGTATATTGAATAAAGATAAGAAAATGTCAGTCAAGGTTGTGCAATATAATTATTTAGAATTTGAGGATTATGTTATATATATACACCAGAAAGTGAGTGCATTAATTATCAACTAAATGTACTCTTACTTAAAAAGAGAATTAACATGCATTTATTCTTTTTTTTTTTTGGCCTGGATAAAGCAATAAACTGAGTAGTTTTATTTCACATTGTTTCATTTATTTTAAATGAAATATATTTATAATGAAAGGCAATTTCTTTTTTCCCCCTAACTCAGTCAAATAGAGGAATGTTGCAGACTGCCAGGGGTCAATGAGACGAAAAACTAGCTAAAGAGAGAGGAAGAATCGAGACTGAGTCACTCACTGCATTATCTACAGTTACTGTGTTATTAGTATACATATGTATATTAATACAATAAACTTTATTCGGTAAAAAAAAAAGTTTTGTTTTCAATTTAGAGCATTAGCTTTCTTTTATCACATGTGAGGAAAATCATATTTGATATTTTTCATTTGTGAATTTTATCACATGTGAAAATTTTCTCTTCAAACCTTGATTTTCACATGTGATTTTTTAAAACCTAGTTTCAGATGTGAATCTTACCTAATTTGTATGTTAAAGGGGCATGATCACGATTTTGGTTAAATCTTATTTTCCTTTCATTATTGTTTATAATGTTTTGATAATACACTTTTTAATAATCAACAAAAAAGTGAGTGTCAGTCGTACAGCTAAAGACAAGATACAGAGCTTATAACTCTTTGTAAATTAAAACACAGGGAATGCGGGTGAATTTTTTTTACCTCGACATCCTTGATAACTTTGAGTGGGCCATGATACGGGCAGTCTCCCTCGTGCTCCTTGTTGCATTCTTCACAGTCTAGTTGATGGCAAAAATTAAGATTGATAAGAATGGTGTAATGTAAGATTATTTGACAATAAATTAATTTTAATACATCAACATTATTATTAATTGTGTTTTAGCGTGTCTTTTCCAATACGGTTATGCTCAATTCTAACAGCTGCGATTAGCAAACCAAATACACACCGCCGGTGAAGACACTGTATATTAGTCGACTCATTTTCTTAGTTATACCAAGATGCCGTTGTTCCAATGTGGAACCAAATTAAGATTTCATGGTTGAAGGATCACTTTCCTGTGTCATCTACTTAAAGGATTTCTTATCAACTTAGGGTAGCTACCGAATATCTAACAAGAGGCCCATGGGCCACATCGCTCACCTGAGGAACAATAGGCATGATAAAAACAACTTAATGGAGTCATAATACAAACTAGCTGGACAATGTAGTATTATACATGTAGATCCTGTATAAATAAAATTCTACCCCCTCCGGGTTTCCTTATGTTTATACTCAACTCCCTTTTCAAACAGGATGATTTTATAATCATATCACATTTTGAGCATTGCAGTTCTCCAAAAGATCATAAACAATTGTTTATATATGGAATATAAACCTACATCAAACTCTGAACCCTTTGGAAGTCCAAGAATCGTCTAGGGGCCAACAAGTCTTAATAATTTAAAGGATCAGCAATAAGTCAAAATGCTTGCATGTAAGTATAACCATATATTATAACATTTCAGTTTTTGTGAATATTTAAAATGTTTTACTGTGTGAAATTGGATCCCCAGTGTGGCCCCATCCTACTCCTCAAAATTTAGATTGGAACGAATTTGAATCTACATTATCTGAGATTGCTTTACCTTAAGTTACAGCTTTTCTAGGCAAACATTTTTTCTTTAGAAGATTAATTTAAAAAAAAAATAATTCTCAAAACATTCCTATGTAAATTTGTGTCCCCCCACTTTGTGTCCCCATCCCACCCCCGGGGTCATGATTTTCACAACTTTGAATCTTCACTACCTGAGGAGGTTTTCATCCAAGGTTCAGCTTTCTTGGCTGATTAGTTTCTGATATTTTAAAAAAAAATTACTCTATATATTCCTATGTAAAAATTCGGCCCCCATTGTGGCCCAATCCTACCCCCGTGGATTATGATTTTCACAATTTTGAATTTTTCACTACCTAAGGATGCTTCAACGTAAGTTTCAGCTTCCCTGGATAAACGGTTTTTGAGAAGAAGATTATTAAAACTTTCTAAAAAAAATCTCCAATAATTCCTAATTATCTCCCCTTGGAGAAGGGCGTGGTCCTTAATTTTCACAACTTAAAATTCCAATTGCCTAAGGGTGCTTTGTACCAAGTTTTGTTGAAATTAGCCTAGTAGTTCCAAAGAAGATGTTGAAAATGTGAAAAGTTTACAGACTGACAGACGGACGACAGACAAAATGTGATCAGAAAAGCTCACTTGAGCTTTCAGCTCAGGTGAGCTAAAACTCTGGGATGAGTAAATTTTAAACAGAAAAAACCCCACAAAGTGGAGTCGGGGGGCACAGGTAAGTAATTCATTAAATCTTAATTTGGTTCAAAATTGGAACATTTTATTCCGTTCTGGGTCACTTACCTAAGTCAACTAACTTATATGATTTACTAGATTACAACATAATCTTACATCTTACCTTGGGGTAAGTGTGATCTTGCTTCTGTAACAACCACATGAAATACCACAGAAAAAATACAGCTACACTCATCAGGATATGGTAAACATAAAACAACCAAATTATCACAAAAAACAAAAGGAATCATACTGGATAATGCCAGAGACCATAAATTACTGTTGTTTCCGAGATAATGCAGCTTTTTCAAAACTTGAACTTGAACTTAACAAGGTATTTGTAATAGAACATATATACGTCTGCGGCCTTTAGAATATTTTCAAACGCAGCATTTTGTATGAGTGCCTGAAATGTAGAATGGTCTTTCACGATGTCTAAATTTGAGAATGAAAAAATGACAATAACAAACCGTCAACCAATCAAATCTGTATGGTTTTGGAATTCCAATGAGAAATAGTCTGAGGGGATGGGTTTTTTTAAAAAGGTTTTAATAATGTAACTAGTAATTTCCCCTCTAAGCTCATCAGTATGTTTAAAGGGGCATGGTCACGATTTTGGTCAAATTCTATTTTTCTGTTTTTATGATTTACAATGCTTTAGGAATGCATTTCTAATGACCAAATTAAATTTGACAGTCAGCCGTTAAGTTTTAAGCAAGATACAGAGCTCACAATTCTTTGTCATTTAAACAAGGCTCGTGTCATGTTTTTGTTTACATAGGTTCAAAATACCAATAAAAATCTTTTTCAAGCTGATTTGTTTATATTCTTATTCATTTGAAGCATAAATACACAGTTCCTAACTTTTAACACATTCATTTTAGGTGTAGAATTTGAATTTTACTTCAACATTTAAAATGTAAACAAAAACATTTTTAAATAGCAAAGAATTGTAAGCTCTGTAACTTGCTTATAACTCAACGAATGACCCTCAAATTTTGGTTTAGGATTAGGAATTTAGGAATTAAACATTAAAATCGGAAAAAATAATTTTTGATCAAAATCATGATCATGCCCGTTTAAGGTAAACATAAAGAGCTCTATAAGGATCTATTTTTTTTTGTCATCAAAAGCAGTGACAAAAATTTCATGTTCGACATGTCTTGGTCTATCCTGTTTTCTTAAATTTGTAGGATAAAACCAATACCCAAAACGGGTTCGGTTTCCTACAAGCAAGTGAGGTTTTATCACTTACTCTACTAGCTGTAGTTATAGCCAAAAGAAAACCTGTTTTAAAAGTAAAACCGTTTAAAGGAACATCCTTCAATGGCTCAAATGGCACTTTTCGTAAACAATAAAAGACTTGGTCAATGTAAATGTACAATATGTACAAAGTTGCAAAAGAATTTGCAACGTAATAGACTGACCCTGAATAGGGATCAACATACTATTTAGAGTACTTGCACAATTTCGCTTTATAGACTTTGCGTGTGCTTTTTCTTCCAGCATGACGTAAAAGTTTCCCTGCTGTATGAGAGAATCCTTTAGATTTCAAGTTTGTAGAAGGAAAACTTTTAGTTTGAAGAGCTCTGGGTTCAAACGTTCTAACTGTCCTTTTCCCTGGGATAAATTCTTTATCGCCAAGAGATAAATTAGATCTCAATTTGAGAATCCACGGGAACCATGATTTCCCAGGCCACATGGTGCAATCAACAGAATTCGACAAACCCTGGATTCTATATTTACTAGAACTATTGGGATGATGGATATTTGAGGAAAGGCATATCCGTAAACCCCTCTCCAGGATATTGACAGACATTCTATCAACATTGCTTGCGGGTCTTCTATCCATGAGGAATCATTAGCTTGTGATTTTCTGCAGATACAGACATCTCTTTTTGGGAATTGTGAAAGTCATAAACAGACGAATTACAGTTAGCTGGTCTAGTGATCATTCTATGCGTCTGATTCTCATCCTGGAAATTAAAGTACATCTGCTATCTTGTTATTCAATTCCGCTATATGAGTGGCAGCTGATAGCTGAATGTTCCGACTGATACCCCAAGTCCAAATACACAATGTTGGTGAATGGGTTTTCTTCTGTTTCATGATGTAATGTACTACTGTGCTGTTGTCGGTCCAAATCATTACATGAGGTCCCTTTATCATAAGACAAAAATGCTACAGCGTTTTCCACACTGCTAACAGATTTATGTAAAATGTCACTTGTAACTGAATAACATTGGACCCTAGGGATGCGTCCAAGCCCTCCAATTTGGCATCTTTCGTTAATGCCCAGGATGGACAACTGTTTTTCAATGAAATCCCTTTCCAAAGATGGATTTTCTGCAATCACTCGCAAATTAGGCGTTATGTGATTTTGCTGTAGCCCATGCCATTGAAGCCCGCTTTCAGAATGCCAGAAGGTAAAGCTGAATTGATGTTAAATAAAGACGAACATGTGGAACCATTTTCAATGATGCGACCTTAAGTTTCGACAAACAAAGAAACTGCATAACAGTCTTTGTGCTAAAACTTTAGATCACTTCCTCCACAAGCAAATATACATTTGCTCTCGAGAAGTCTGACAATTCCTTCTAACAGAACCCTATCTGCTCCCAGACACTCCAACAGTTGCGTTGGAACTATACAATATTTCTCTGTGTTGAGTAGGAACTCTAGCTCTTTAGTAATTTCAATACAGTTCATAGATGTTCCTTCAATTAAGAAACTCTTATTAGCCAGTCTTCAAAGCACTGGTAAATGTGGATGCCCTGAATTATCAGGTGTGTCCCATTCACAGACACTATATAAGTGAAAGTTCTCGGGGCAGATGATAGACAAAAAGGAAGAACACAGTACTGGTATTGTCTTTCTGCTACAGAAAAAAAAGTGACACTTCTGATGCTGAGGTGCGATTGACACATGGAAGTATGCGTCCTTCAAGTCTCAAGATGCTGCCCAATCGCTGAGTCTGAGTGCTTAAACCTTTTTTATACATGTTAAGGTCTCCATTTTAAATTTGTTTTTCTAAAGAAATTCAGATTAGAATTGGATGCAATTCGCCCGACATTTTAGGTGTCAGAAAAAACGTACTGTAAAAAACAAGTGTTTTACTGGGTTTACTTATTTCAATTACATTGATTAATAAACGCTGTATTCTATGTCAACTTCTTGTGGTAATTTTGGATCGCCCAAATTGGTTCTTCCATATTCACGGGGTGAATGACCGAGTCATAGGAAATACCATTTTTTAGTACGAAAGGTATTCTGTATGAATCTTCTTCATCGTCTTATGAGGAAACAGGTCGAGATTCATTTGATTCTTTCCTGCTCTTGTAGCAGGTTCAAAGGAAACCTGTCAGAAAACGGTCTCTTATTTGCTTAGCTTGGTTTAGGCTTGACAAAAGCACTTGACAATTTATTAAGTTGTCTATCTCTATCAAACTCATCCAAAGTATTTCCAATGTCATCTGAAAACAACTCTGACCCTTCCTACATCCATTTGCAAATTCGTGGCTGTTTGCTTCCCACATGTTTGAGTCCCAATTCTTGTAGAATGATTCTTCTCCGATTGTATTAATTATGACGTAGGTTCTGCACAGCTGATGGGATACAACACCCAGTGATGTAAACATCTCATTTAATGTTTCTTTAGTCTTTCGTAAGTCCACTTTGTCATTCAAAATTCAACCAAGATTGCTTGACAACCACTGGGCATAAGTTGCATATCGTAAACCCGTTTTAATGCACTAGTCTAGGTGATAAGTGTTAGATTATGTCGCATGCTGACTGACGTTTTTTATACTAATTGTTAGACCATAATTTATCACCTAATTGTCTACGGACTTTTACGTTTTCCCCCCCATTACGACAAATAGCACACGGCGGGTGTGACCGGTCAGCAGAGGATGCTTACTCCTTCTAGGCACCTGATCCTACCTCTATCTTTTTGGAGGTCCGTGTTGCTCTGCTTTGAATTTGTATTTCGTTTTATGGATTTTTGAGATGGTTGACGGTTTGTTATTGTCATTTTTTCATTCAATAGCATTGAGCACTGGGTTATTATTTTGGTTGAAGACTTTTCCCAGCATTTTTTTTTTCGTATTTGGGCCAGATATGACAGCAAAGAATCGTTGCACTAATGTGTCTTGAAATACTTGAAGTGCCCAGGGGCAACTAGCAAAGACCTTAGGTCGTCATCTTTTAATAAAAACACCCTTTTTCCAAGGAGACTTACTGAAAAGTATATCATCACAATCATACTTTTTGTCGCATAGACGATAATTTTATGCCAGCTATCTGAGTAATGGTAGAGTTTGGTCCCTGCAAATCCTTAAAGGGGCATGGTCACGATTTTAGTCAAATTCTATTTTTCTGTTGTTATTATCTACAATGTTTTAGGAAAACATTTCTAATGATCAAATGAAATTTGACAGTCAGTCGTAGAGTTATAAGCAAGATAGAGGACTCACAATTCTTTGTCATGTAAACAAGGCTCGTGTCCTGTTTTTGTTTACATAAGTTCAATATACCATTAAAAAACTTTCAAGTTGATTTGTCTGTCTTCTTATTCATTTAAGCATAAATAACCAGTTCCTAACATTTAACACATTCATTTTAACCTTAAAACTGGAATTTTCACATCAACTATCAAACTATAATCAAAAGCTTTGTTTACATAGCAGGGAATTGTAAGCTCTGTAATTCGCTTATAACTCAACGAATGACACTTAATTTTTAGTTGCCTATTAAAAATGCTTTACTGAAGCATTGTAAACATTAAAATCGGAAAAATAGTTTTTGAATAAAATTGTGACCATCCCCCTTTAAGTCATAATATCAATCTGAACGAGCGAACTATGTTAATCAACCAAATATTCATTTCCATGATATTCTATATCCTTCTCCATCGCTACAAAACCATATTTCGGAATCTTAAGAATCTTTGTTCATAAGAATTTCCCATAAGAAAAAAATTTTGTTGAAGGGAAAGCAGGGATGGCTCGCTTGTAGAGCGGTTAGAGAAAACGAGGGCTGAATCGTTTCCTAGCAGCTGTTTTTCAGGCAGGGAAAGTAATATAACAGTATTTTGCCGCCAAAGAATTCAAGATTCTTTCTTATGTTTTTCTAGAGCGGTTATAGTTTATCTTCTTTACATAATGCAGAAGAACTGTAATAAGGGTGTCCGAGGTCCCTTATTTTGTATGTCTAACTCTGCTTCACAAGGCCTACAATATTGCTCCTTTTAATTAGGAACTTATTTCGTACAATCCAGCAAGTTGCTATTATAACCTCAGGAATTACGGCCTCGTTGAGATAGCGTAGGGCTCATCGTTGAGCACGCTGTCGTTGTCACCCATATGATGACCGATATACAAATAATCGCTTTACTAAACGTGATTGAATGAACACGAATGTCTACCGCAAAAACCTCGATACTACGGTAGTATTAAAAGCACGAGACAACCAATACCGCGCCGAAATAAAGACTGGAGTAACTCTCGCGAGAATTGGGGGAAGTTAAGGGGGAGGTCTCAATGGCAGCGAAATTATCTTAAGTTTGAAAATTTTCGGCGGCCGTTTCAACCCGAGCCGGAAAGAAATCATAGAATTTAGTTGACACAGGTAAATCACCCGGAACGAAATAAAATGTACAATACCTTCATATATCATTAGGACCAGGAGTATCCATTAGTAATGCTAACAAAGCAAGTATAGTATCAAATCAGTATGTTTTACTTACGGGGTGTTATGTCGGATCGAATAATTTACATGTACTTACATATAAAATCGTCGTCATCTGGCACTTCTACATCCATGTAGTTCAGTCTTTGTTGAATCCGAAAAGGATAAATTCTTTGCTCTTTTCTCTGAGATTCCTTAGCCCCTTTACCTGCCTTCATGATAAAACTAAGTTTTATTCGATTTGAATAGAATTGAAAATTAAACAAGAGGCCAGTGGGCCACATCGGCACCAGAGCAATAATAGCCATGGAGTCATGTACAAAATATCTGGACAATGTAGTAAAATAAACCTGTATAAAAAGATTTTCAAATTATCCTTCATATATTTTTAAGTTAAACATTGAGCCCCTTTTGTAACAGGATGATTTCATAGTCATATCAAATAATGAGTATTACAGTACTCAAGAAGATCTTAAACAAATATCTATAAACCGACATCAAACTTTTTGAGTCCCTGATGAGGCCCAAAAAATTATCTAGAGGCCACAGTCTAAGCAATGAAGAATAAAAAATATCCCAAGATGCTCGGTTATAAGAAACACCATGTATTAAGGACGTTGTCTACTCAGGGTTCAAGTTCTCAAATTCGAATTGTTATAATCTTCAACGCCATGAGTAAACTTTGATCTACACACGAAAAGTGTTAATGAAATGGATTATTATTGACATAACATTCGATATTTCTACTATATTATGGAATAAATCTCAAACTAAATTGGGCTTTTAGCAAAACAGAAGAAATTCGGACTAAATTTTTCAGATTTGAAACCGAAGGTTCAAGTGAGCTTTCCTGATCACCTGTTGTCTGTCGTCCGTTCGTCTGTCTGTAAACTTTTCACATTTTTTGACTTTTGCTCTAGAATTTTCACTTCAACATTCAAAATATAATTATTAAATATAATAATGCTCTGAGCCAAATTTTATCAAAGAATCATTATAGATAGGGAATTCTAAATTGTTAAAATAAAGGGCAAAACCCTATTTAAAAAGGAGATATAACCACGAAGCAGTGAAAATAGGGGGCGAGTCTGAAAATATCTTATCAAGAACCACCAATGCCAATATTTATACCAAAGCTTGCATATACAGTGAAAATTCTAAATTGTGAAAACCATGACCCTTGGACCAAGAGGGGTTCAAAATTCTAACATAAAAATATATAGGGAAAATGTTTAAAAATCTTCTTCTCAGGATCTACAATGCTACAAATAGTGATATTACTATGCAAGCATCCTCAGATAGTGTACATTTTAAATTATTGAAACCATGATACTCGGATCAATACTGAGGCCCCAAGAGGGTTCTAAGTTTAACATAGAAATAAGTAAAAATATTCACAAATCTTCTCAAGAACCAACTATAATACTACAATTTGTTAGAATACTATGCAAGCATCCTCGGATAGTGTAGATTCTAAATTGTTAAAACTGTGACCCCCAGACCTTTATTGGAGACCAAAGAGGAGTTCAACATAGAAGTATATATAGGAAAAAGGTTTAAAATTAAAATCTTCTTTTCAAGAACTACAATGCTGTATTTAGTTATTTTACTATGTAAGTAACTTCAAATTCTCATATCAAGGTCACAGTAATTTTATTTTACTTTTTATAATTATTTATACATGTAATTCATTTTACAGTTTTGTTATATCTAAAAAAAAAACTGTTGGGCCAAAAAAGCTGTCACTTTTGTGGACATTATCATGAAGTGTTGATTCAAGTTTATTCAAATCATGATCCTCCGGGTTAGAGTGGGGCCACAAAGGGGTCGAATTTTTACATAGGAATATATAGAGAAAAATCTTTAAAAATCTTTTTCTAAAAAACAATTGGCCAGAAAAACTGTCACTTGTGTGGAGGCATCCTCAGGTAGTCTAGATTCAAGTTTGTTCCAACCATGATTTAATTTTTACATAGGAATATATAGAAACAAGAGGCCCATGGGCCACACCGCTCACCCGAACAACAGTTCTTGTATCATTCTCTTTCGAAATTTTTGAATAAGAAACTTTTTAAAAAATCTTTAAAACTCACAAAAATTCTCAGATACTAGTAGAGATTTGGCAATACATTAAAAATACATATCAAAAAGAAGTCTACTTGTTTGGACAATATATCGTTAGATCTTAGATGTATCAAATTACTAATCTCATTATCCTAGGGCTCAACGTATCAAAACACATGCACCTGACGTTATAATTTTGTTTCATAATGAAAATAAATACCCTATACCTAATAATACACAAGGTACCCATAGACGGAGAGGATCGCAAAATAATTTTACCGATGAGTTTTTAGCATAAATTTCACCTGATGCGACAGTTTGAAATAAATCCAAGATGGCGGCGATGGGTACCTTGTGTATTATTAGATAAACTGCGATATACAAAACTTATATGGAAAAAAAGTAAAAATTTGTAGCATTTCCAACAAATTTCCATTGGATACAAATATATTTGATACCTTTCGAGACAGTCCCTCAGAAAATCGTGATGGAAAGTTATTTTTTAAATCTAGAAATAATTGATATAGAAGGCAAACTTCATGCAAGACATTTCATACAGGGTAGAAATCAATTCGACTCGGCCTCGTGAATATCCTACGAATCAATTTATATGTATGAATTTTGCACCAAATACACAAAAGCATGGTAAGTAATACCTTCGCAATAAGATATATTCAATAAACGAATACCTTCAGAGTGACACGTGGCTGTGTTTTGGCTGATTCCTTTACTGGGATAGAAAACCTGACGGTCTGTTTCTTTTCTGTTAAAAAAAAATAATTCAAAATAAAGTTACTGTTCCTTACTTATGAGTTTTCTCGGTTACGTTAATTTTATCCACAGGAATGTGCAACACGTAAATCATTGTATGTACGGTGATGGTATGGTATCTAACGCCATAGTCTCAAATTTTATGAGTACATACATGTCTAAAATGTCCGATTTTCCTTTCTTAATATCAGTTTTAAATTTAGACATGTACTAAACAATGACGTCTTTTTACCAGTTTGGGCCTTCTACTCATTGACAGATACAAGTTACTGTCACACTGAACAACTAAGTAAGTTTTTTAGTAATGACGTCTTTTTACCAGTTACTCACTGACACATACAAGCCACACTGAACAATTAAGTTTTTTAGTTTAAATTTCTCACAAAAGAGCCAATAACTTTCACCACTATTACCAATCATTAAGCGGCGAATAATTTGTGGTGATTCTATCTTTAATACACTGAATTCTTTGCTGACATACCCCTGGTGGATTTATACGGTGTCCATTCCTCATCACTATCAGAGTCCATTTTCTTTGGTTTTCTTTTCATCCTTGATTTTGGTCCTTTCATGAACTCAGGTAAAACTGCAGGTAACCCTGTGATCAATGTATCTTGTCAATTACTTGTTGATTACTTAATTTTAAATGTAAACAAAAAGTCCAGGGGCCACATTGCTCGCCTGAGCAACAATAATCATACTTCTACTCATATCAACTTATGGTATCAGACAGAAAATATATTGACGATTTAGTAGAGTATATCTTGTTTAAAAAGAATTTTAAACTTTTCTGCACATACTTCTAAGTTAAACAAAATTACCCCCCCCCCCCCCCCCCCAATCATTGTGGCCCCACTCATCCCCGGTAACATGATTTGAATAACTTTAGTCAATACTAACTGAGGAATCCGATGCTTTTAGCAAATTTTCAGCTTTTCTGGTCAAATGGTCAAGATTTTTCACAATATAAAATTCAACCCCTCCCCCTTGTGACCATTCCTGTCCAAATTGTTTTTGAAAAGAAGATTTTTTTTAATTTCAACAAATTTTCAATAATTCTTAATTATCTACACTTGAAAAAGAGCGTGGCCCTTTATATTAACAAACCTGAATATTCTTCCCTTAGAAATGGTTTGTACTCAGTTTGGTTTAACTTGGTCCAGTGGTCTGCAGAAGTCAAAAGTATGAAAAGTTTACAGACGGACGGACGGACGGACCGACAGACAGACCGTTATGGACGCCGGACAAAAAGTGATCAGAAAAGCACACTTGAACCAATAATAGTTATCTATTAAATTACGATCCACAGTGTCGTTAATTAAATAAAAAAGCGAATTGTCTTCCATTTTGTATTGACAGTTAAAGTGTGCAACAACTTGAAGGTAAGAATTTAAAACCTCATCACTGGTTTATCCAAGAAACTATGATAATCTTTTTGTTTACTAGTAATAAGATATGCAAAAAGTTTACATTTTATATATATTTTTTCCACCAATGAGCATTTTCACAGTTTTTATCGGCTTTTTCCCGAGTTAAATCCATACTGTTTATACTTTTCGTTGCGCCGTGACGTCCGGCGACGTCAATGTTTTCAGTCAATTTTAAAGAGGACTATATGTCTTTAGTTACTGATTTCTGTTCAACAAATCAATATATCCCGTTATTATTTGGTACATAGAATATCATGACAATTCTTAATTTTATGTTTCAATATTATTTGGTTTTAAGCCCAATTTATGGAGATATTGCTTTCAACATAATATGGTTTATTGTTGACAGAACACAAAGTTTGACCGTGCGCCGTGACCTCGTTTTTGCAGGATTAGATTCTTAATAATTCTTAGAAATAAAGGAATACATGAACTTTTTTGATTTCAAATTGTTTGAAACAATTGCTAAATTATGTCTACGAAATTTAGTAATAATATGACGTTAAATAACATAGCTATGGCAAAAGTCTTCGTATTTTTTGATTGACCCTCGTACATGTATACATGATCTGTATGTCAGAAATAAAAATTTGTGACAATAGTATTTTAAATTATAATGTCAAACTAGGATCTTAAAGTTGAATAATTTTTTTCTAAACCCATGCAGCTGGGTTTTCATCAATAAGATTTGTCTCTGTGGCGCATGTCGATATGACAATCGACGATATCATTTATAAATTAGCATTGATGCTTCAATATTTTTTTTAACATAAATAGTTGTAAAAAAATAATAATTATTTAATTCATAAAAAAAATTTGAAGTGTACATGTCTGCTTGATGCTGATTGACAGCTTATGTTAATTACCATACTTGTTTTTGCCTGTAAGCTGTAATCTGTCTCCAACTATCAATCATTTACTTGTAAGTTGTAAGTGTGAATGGGACCCCTACAGTTTGTGAATACCACATACCAACAGCCACCATGATCTCGTAGTTCTTCCTCATGTTCATGTATCTCTTTATTTCATAGTCCGAGAGCTTTGCAAGTTCCGCCTTGGAAAAGAACTCTGAAATGCTGAATTCTTTTGTTTCAAGCGCATGCATCGTGTCATCACTGGGAGACTGTTTAATGTAGTGAACACCCGATTTAAAATTGTTTTATCTAATTTCACTCTACAACACAACAAAATTTGTATATCTTATAAGTAAAGATTAAATCCATAATTTTCGTAGGTTGGTTAGTAACATTTGAATGTGTGCGTTTGAAATCAAATGAAACAATAAAAAAAGGGTTTTTTTTACTCTAAGAAACAAGTAGCAGAGCAAAAAAAAAATAGTCATGAGCCGATTTATTATATTTTTAGGCAAACTTGTAAACTATGAGATACACATAAATGCGACTGTATACTTGAAAGAGTTAGCGATCTTGGTTAACTTGTAACAATTATCTGTCATTTGTTGTTTAAAATTTGAATTTAACTCAAGGTAAGTTGCCTCTTTTACTCTTTGAAATGATTTATAGAAAATGAAAACCATACGGGCCTTGTAATGATCTTGTAATCTGTGTGGAGATCGATATACGTTGTATCTTCAATATGGAAAGAATTAGGTAGGTTTTTAATTATTGATTAGCTTTCGCTGGATAGTTATAAAAACATTTTATCGTCCCTGTATGCTTTGGGGTGAACCGGGATATTCATAATAAACAAATCTTCCCTGTACGAGACCTAAATTATACTCGGGGAATTGTACAATAACAAGGTCACCAGTACATATAGGCTGTATATATAGACGACTAGGACATTTTGTGACAAAGAGAAAAACTTTTCTATGGTATTTATTTTTAAGAATATCGAAATACTAAGCCAAAAATAATTAAAAACAATAACTTGGGACAGTTTATAGATAGAATCCAAACGAGTTTATATGCATCGTTTAAAAATAAATTCAAATATCGGTGGGGCAAACAGTCAAACCATCTTTGTACTCATGTTTGCACCCCTCCCTCCCCCCCGGAAAAAAATGATCCATTGTGATGTGATTGAATGATTGATAAAGAATTGATAAAGAAACAACAATCGGACCATGCAGCTTGAAAGAAACATGTGTAGTTAAAAACTAATTGTTAAAATTCTACGCCTTAATTATCTTCGAAAAACATTAAACTTACTTTGAAATTATGCGTCGCCATTTTCAATCCAATCAATGTTTTGACTTCTAAGGTTTTGCTAAAATATAAATTCAAATCATGATATTTAATATGTCTGCGCGGTAATCATACATCATACCAATAAGTTAAAAAATTTCATACGTCGCTCCCATTTACTCATTAAGCCTACTGGTAAAGTATAAATTATAAAACACTTTGGAAAAGAGTGATAGATAATCTGCTTGCTCATATAACTACAAGATTTAGTCCTGAATACATAATTTACACAAAAAGGTCTAATTTACCAGTTAAACTGCTTCCTGGCGTCCAAGAAATGACCTTCTGTCTTTGAAGCAGACGATTGGGAGAATTTAAAGAATATCGACCCCGATTGAAAAATTGACATATTTCAAGCAAAATCCCATAGGGCCCTATGTTAAAAATTAACAAACTTTGAGATGACCCCCTAAAAACGACGTGGTAAATGTCTGATTTTTTAAATCGTAAAATAATAATTATATTAGTAGAAATTCAGGTAAAAAAATTCATTGAAAAAGCTAGGACAGAACAAGTTAGAACCGCTCTCGTTAAGTAAATATTCTTTAAAAAAAATGTAAAAAGTTATTAAAGTTTTAGTTAATTTATTCATTTGAGAGTGTATGTGATTTTTATAGGGGAGCTATGACAGAATCATTTGAAAGTCCATGTCATAAGAAGTAAAATAAAATCATCCCTTCCTGAATTATTTATAAAAATCTTACTGAAGTTTTAAAATTTAACTTCAAGAATTAAAACCATTATATTGTCCAGAGGGCTGGGTGCCTTTTATTAATTTATAACTGTATGGTGAAAATTTGTATTATTTGAAACACTTGTATATAATATGCAAATGTCACTATAACAAATATAAGGAAAGACAAGTTTTTATTTATCATCGCTTCTGTGGAGATTTTTCTTGGTTAATAAATCAAGCACTCACTTGGTTAAAATTTTTCATTTTTTATGGAATTTGGAATTCTTTGGAATTCCTTTAGAATTCTCAATAGCAGCTGACCATTTCTGCACAAACTAGTTTTGCAAACTTTGTTTGACAACATTAGTTATTTTCCAATAGTATTGTTCACTAGAAAACCCACTTGTATCGAGAGTATGCATAGAATCATGCAGTCCAGTTCTTGTACACTTTCAATATCTGAATACAGGGTTATATTTGTCACGTGTTATTTTTGCCCTTCTTCACTTGCAAACGGTTTCGCCCCGTCTTGAATTCGCCCAGGAGTAGTGTTTAAAGAGAGATAATTCGAGACATTGGAATTCGCCCAGTTTTAAATTCGCCCGCGCTGACAACAAGGGAGAAAGGTGTGAAAATAAAACGGGGGCGAATATTTCCCTGTATACACTTTTAAAAAGCGAAACAAAAAAAAAAAGAAGGAAAATATAATATCAATTCAACCAATTGAAATTTGAAATGATATTAAATGAAAAAATGCTTTACTTTGTATGTATTGTCCATCTGTAACAAATTATTAATCCAAGCTTATTTTAAATTGTATATATGTCAGAAATATTATTTATTATGAATATCTCTCAACTTTACATGTGGCATTGCATTCAGTTTTAAAAGCATGGAAAGGAGAAAACGGAATGAACATACCGTTACATTTTCATGAAATGTCAACAATAAAATAATTTTTATCTATATTACTTAATTTTTTTCGATTTTGTGCCGATTATCCTGCTGATTTTATCCGTTTAATTTAAAGAATACAGTGATGTTATAGATATAAGATTTATTTGTCCGGGCCAGTGCTTATATACAATTCAATTTTTTTTCTATAATCAAAGGAAATGTCGAATAAAAAAGAGGGGATACCTTCCCTGTTACTTTATGCCTAAAACAAATGGTCGGATCTCGATTGAAGGGGGGGGGGGGGGGGGCTCTGGAGAATCCGGAATTATTAAATAACATTAATATCCATTGTTTTCCACAGCTGGAAGGAAATGCAGTTATATGTAATGTGGAAACCACACAACCTATATTGAACACCCTGCCATGTTGAAATAATTCCATTGAGCCCCCCCCCCCCCCCCCCCCCCCCCACTCACTTCCTGCTACACTCTGTCCCAAGTTATGGCTTCTCTCACTTTTTGAGGATTTTTAACGAATATATAATTAAGCCTCAATTAAGTACAAATTAAAATGATGACAGGAAATCCAAGATTTCTTCATTGATAGTTCATCTGTTTTATATCCGGAGAAACTCAAGAAAAGAAAAGAAATTTCTTACGAAGTTTTATAATGGGAAATGTTGACATCTTTTCTCAATTTGAAAGTATTCGACATTCCTCACACAATTTGTCAACTTATCATCCGGGCACTTTCATTTCTTTTGCAATGCAAAATCTCCATATACTTTTTATTGATAGCTGTGTATTTAAGCATGACAATCTAGAAGCCTCAGGGGGCGTTTAATCTTGGGATTTTTTTCATACTTATTGAATAAACATAGATAAGCACAGATTACAAAGCTCACCGAGACGAGACATCACCTTTATGAGGCATCACCTTTATAAGACCACCTTTATCATATTATATGAAAATCATAGTTAAGGATCTTGGACATTCATGGATACTGTAGTGTGGTTTGACACAGTATTGTACATCATATGTTAAGAAATTGTTTGAAAATCATAAGTTAATTTCATACAGTATTGTAAGATACAATGTTTATCAATAGACTACTATAAAATATGATATTGCATCCTATGATACTATACAATATTGTGTCATATGAAATATAATATGATACAATATAATACTGCAATATAAAATGATACACTATGATATTGTAACATGATATGACATCATATCAAGATATGATATTGTATCATATAAAATGATAAAGTATTGTATTGTATTATACATTATTTTATTTGATCACATAATACATTATCATGATATATGATAAAATATAGATTCATATGATACAATGTCATATCACATAATACATCATAACATTGTAAATTATGATATCATATTGTATGATATACTATGATATTGTTTTATAAATTATGATATTGTATCATATGATACAATATTATTTGATACAACACTGTATCATATCATATGATATAATATCATATGATACAATATCATGTGATACAATAATACATTATTCAATACAATATCATATTATATGATACAATTTTTTATATAACAATATCATATGATACAATATCATGTGACACAATAATATATTTTATAATATAACATCATATCATACAATTTTGTATAATAATATACAAGTTTGAAATAGTACAATTATCTATTAAACATGTGACCTGTTCCAAAAAACTTAACCTTCTCCAGCATCTGAAACATATGGCTCTGATTCAGCATCCAGGCCTGTGGAGTGCATCAAAATCACAAGATGTATCATGTATTCAAATTTGATAAAGATTGAACCAATAATAACTAAGATTTGTTTATCAAAGGGCACCAGCTCTAAAACCATAACCTCATCCAGCATCCAAAACCTATGGCTCAGATTCAGCGTTCCAGCCTGTCAATGCATCAGTAGCATAAGACAGACCAACCATGCAAGTTTGGTGAAGTTAGGACCAGTAATAACTAAGATATAAACATCAGAGGACACCTGCTCCAAAAGCTTTAACCAGCTCTAAAAACATTAACCTCATTTAGCATTCAAAACGTATGGCTCAGACTCAGCATTCAAGCCTGTCAGGTGCATAAGTATCATAAGACGCACCATCCATGCAAGTTTGGTGAAGTTAGGACCAGTAATAACTAAGATATAAACATCAGAGGGCACCTGTTCCAAAAACTTCAACCAGCTCCAAAAACCTTAACCTCCTCCAGCATCCAAAACCCATGGCTCAGATTCAGCATTCAAGCCTGTCAGGTGCATGAGTATCATAAGATGCACCATCCATGCAAGTTTGGTGAAGATAGGACCAGTAATAACTAAGATATAATCATCAGAGGGCACCTGCTCCAAAAACTTTCACCAGCTCCAAAAACCTTAACCTCCTTTAGCATCTGAAATTCATGGCCCAGATTTAGCATCTTTCAAGTTCATTAGCAGATTCAGATGCATCATCCATGCAAGTTTGGTGAAGATAGGACAAGTAATAACTTAGATACAGGACTTGTAACAAAAACTTTAACCAGGTCCAGACGCCGACGCCAGTGGTATAGCATAAGCTCCCCCGACTTCGTCTCGGTGAGCTAAAAATTGTTGAAACTGCGAGGTATTTATCAATAACAAATAATTAATGAAAATGTGCTGCACAAATAAGATACCATAAATTACCCCCAAGGTTAGAGTGACATGTCCAAAACATCTGGTTGTGAAATGTGAGATCTATAGACATGCTCAAATGTTTAAACCTTTTATATAAGTAAACAAGAAAGATTTGTTCCATTGTTTAGTTTTAATACAATCATAACATTTCAGTCCCATTTTCTTTTATAATTGTAATATCTGCAATCTTTCAACTGTTTTATCACAAACACAATATGATAGTAAATGATTTCAAACAAGCCTTAATAAAAATAAATACAGTTTTCAAATGAAATCAACAATTATATCACAGATAAAATTCCTGAGTTGGTCCAAACAACCTTATGAAAGACATTTTGGAAAGTCATAGCTCTTTTTATACCTCCTCTCTTCTGTGACTTATTCAAACTGTTAAATCTTGCATCGTTGCCCATGACAACCCACTTTTGACCTTGACAGGCATTTTCACAGACAAGGTCATTGCTGACTCCATTTCTTCTTTGATGACCTTGGCAGCTTGACCCAGACAACTTTCGGTGACTTCGTAGATTAGTTCATCGTGGAGTTGAAGAACCAGACAGCACCGGTCACTGGACAGCTCGGTTCCTTGTAGCTCATCTACAATCAGAGTTCACTGCTTTATGAATTATTTCACGTCACAGTCATTACAAACAAGTCTTTTGATTTCAAATTTGATTAATATAAACACTTGAAGAACGTCTTTGTTTAGAATTGTTTTTGATCAGAATTAGCTTTCAAAATTGTCTACATCACAAACTGGTGAAATTTTGGAACATTTGTGTCAAACAAACACAGTTTGTGTGTTTTATACTGTGTTGTTTTTTTTTCCATCCGATGTGCTAACCTTCTTTGTAGGAAAATGTTTTTTTGGAAAGTGGAAACATGGCAGACAGTCTGTCATCGATCCTGTTCATAGCGACCTTGACAAGGTCAGCTGCTGATCCTTGAACTGTGGTGTTGACAGCCTGTCTTTCAGCCTGTTATATAAAAACGAATGTCCGAAAATTTGCAAAAAAAAGAATGATAGATCTCAGAGAGAGAGAGAGAGAGAGAGAGAGAGAGAGAGAGAGAGAGAGAGAGAGAGAGAGAGAAGAGAGAGAGATAGAGAGAAAGAAAGAAAGAGAGAGCAAGAGAGAGATAAGTTTGCATATTTGTTTATAGACATATCAAAGATTAGAGAGAGAGAGAGAGAGAGAGAGAGAGAGAGAGAGAGAGAGAAGTAAAAACAAGAATTATAGAAGCTACAATCATTACATTAATGCAAATATATTTAATTGGTTTAACTAATAACTGTTTAATGTGAATAATACTGTAATCTATGTACTACATGTATAATATGTGTCAAATTGTATTCCCAATGACCAAGTAGAGAATCTAATTTGTTTCTAAAATATTGCATACAATTAAAACAGAAGTAGGTAGTAATACAAGAATTTCTTATATAAAGCTCTCACAGTGATAAAATATGAAATAACTTAACACACTAATACATTTACTTACATGGGCCCCGACGTGGGGTTTTGTTAGTGTGGAATACTTACATGGGCCCTGACATAGGGGTTTTTGTTGGAGATGGATGGCAGGTAACGACGTCGTCCACTTATCGTCTCCACATACCCATTCTTACAACACTTGTCAACAGTGTCTTTCAGGTAGCGCCTCATTCCTGTTAGAAATTATGATATTATCATCTACAAAGTTTCAAAAATTCTTTGCACCAGTTTAAGAGGAGCTGTACTAACCAATAAACAGGACTGATTGACTGACAGAGACAGACTAACCGGTCAAAACCATTACCGATATACCCCCACCAACTTGTTGCATGGGGTATAATAAATATAATAAAGGACGAAATGGTAGTATGATATCTTGGAGTAAACACTAAGTTCTAGGAAATCCAAGATAGATGTCATTGTGGTAATTAATCCAAGGGTTTTATGTCCATAGAAAATTTTGGATGTTTCAAACTTGTTTATCCTTTGAATATTATTCCTGGTATTTCTTTTTTTTAAAAGCCATAAAATTCAATTTTCCATCATAAAAGTTTTACTTTGAAACTCTGATCATAAAAATCCAAAGGATTGCCTTCTCATAACATGTGTTGCAAACAGGTTTAAATTGGAGAACCCATGTCCAATGGCATTCAAGTCTTGTAATAATTTTCAAGTTTATTTCATTACGCTTGAGCTTATAAATTTAAGACTGACACATTCACTGTAAGGTAACTATTTATTTGTTTTAAAACATCACTTTTTCTGCATTATAATATGTTGAGAGTTGCATTTTCTGCATTATCATATGATGAGAGTTACATCTTGTACAAATAAAAGAAAAAATCCTGCATTCCTTTTTACGAAATAAAAATAAAACACTGTCCTGTCCCAACTGTTTTTGAACATATTGGCCTGAGAACTAAGTAATCAATTATTGATGGCCTTACCTGGGTATTTGGACTTGAAGGTCTGTATCATTGGCCTGAGAACCAAGTAATTAAAAATAATTAATTTTGTGTCTAACAAACACAGTTTGTGTGTTTTATACTCTGTTTTTTTTTTCCATCAGATGTGCTAACCTTCTTTGTAGGAAAATGTTTTTTTGGAAAGTGGAAACATGGCAGACAGTCTGTCATTGATCCTGTTCATCAAGTAATCAATTATTGATGGCCTTACCTGGGTATTTGGACTTGAAGGTCTGTATTATTGGCCTGAGAACAAAGTAATTAATTTTGTATGGCATTACCTGGGTATTTAGACTTGAAGGTCTGTATGAAGGCAGCTGCATCATTCTCCTCCACGCCAAGCGTGTCCCCCAGAGCCTTGGCCCCGATACCATAAATCATCCCATAGCAGATCTGTACAACAAATCAAACAGAATATGGACATCTTTTGAAACATTTCATTGATATTACTTCTTTTGTACGGTAGATAAAAATTGCATTAAAACATCTGATAATTTTGCTCTTATATGACCTCACCTGCTTGACCTATGACCTAACATTCTTGACCTCTGACCTCACCTGTTTGGCCTGCTGCCTCTGTTCAGGCGTGACCTCCTGCTCACTGATTGACTTCCACTGGGCCGTGATGAGCTTGAACACGTCTCCGTCTCCATTCAGGATCTTGATCAGCTTGGAATCCTGGGATAGGTGTGCGATCATGCGCAACTCCAATTGAGAATAGTCAGCTGCCAGCAACACACCTCCTGCCCAAATCAACAGTCTGATAAATGTATACCATAAAAGACCAGGAGCAGAACAAACAGCAAATAAACACAAGTGATTCGGTAACTATCCAAGGTGACTATTATTTATTAAGTACATATTATTAACACGACTTCTGCTCAAATCAACAGTCTGATGAAATATACATCCAAAAAAGTACAAGAGCAGAGTAAATGGCAAATAACATAAATACAAGCTATTAGGAAGCTATTAAAGATGACAGTTATTCACTAGAGTAAATGTTAACACTAAACAAACGATCCTTGTTAAAAATTTGAAAGAATCTCATTTTATAATCTTTAATTTGAGTCAATCCTTATATACATGAAAACATTACAAATTTTAAATCAATTTAAAGCCAGACCTGGAAAAGGAATGAAAGCGTGCCTCATGCTGACGTTGAAGGAAGAGTCAGCTGACTGTCCAGAGTTACGGTTCTTGTTTCTATGGCCTGCAGGATCCCTCTGATTGAAGTTTTCTATTGGAGCTACAAATAAAAAAAGGGCTACATTGAATATTGTCTGCCATTTACAAGTAAATATACTTTCTGGTGATTAAAAACAGAAATAAATCAATGAAACAGATTTTCCAATATGTACTTGTTTACATCCTAAATATTCTCTTGTAAGTTCCTACTCCTGATAAAAAAATGGTTATGATTAATCACAAAGAAGGTTTGCCAAAAAGGACTTATATCCATATACTGATATAGGAGTTTGTTTGGGTATTTTATGTATTTAACCCAAGACATAGATGAGAATCTTTTGTAACACTCTGTAGATTGTACCAACACTGTATCTGAGACCAAGATGAAAAAGTCTTGAGGGATGTTCTGTACAAACCTGAAACACAGATGAGAAAGTATTTAGGGACATTCTGTACAAACCTGACACAGAAATGAGAAAGTCTTTAGGGACATTCTGTAGATTGGGTTCTGACAGACTGACCCTGCCTGTGGCAGTGAAATACTGGACATCTGTGAAGATCCTGTGCATCCCCAGGCTCTCACAATACACCTTCTCCTTCTGTAGAGCAAACACCACTTTGGTCAGAGAACCACTGATTCTCCGCCACTCCAAAAGGATCCCTGGGAGGGGGTGCAGGGGGCGCAGCTTCTCCAGGACTTCTTTAGTGGTGGAGAATTGCGACTTTTGCCGACTTCGATGACTGTTTGGGGCCCTGCGATTTGGTCTCATGGGCTGTCCCAAACTACTGGGGTCACCATTTACAGGTAACTGTAGTTCTATAAATAGAATCTGTAAAATATGTGCCACTTTTGAGATATCTTTATCTAGTGGAATATATGCAAAGTTTATCCTGAAATTTTTACCTACATTGGACAGAAATCGTGTATGGAAAGGGTCATGGCTTCTAATGCGAATTCTAATTACTATAAGGTACATATTTTACCTGTGAAATGTCTTCTGTGGTAAGGTCATGACCTCTAATTACAACGAGGTAAGTGTTTTACCTGTGAGAGGTCTTCTGTTGAGGTCAGAGAGAACTGGTGTCCCACACAGCGGTACGCCTGCTCCTCGAGATCACCGAGTCGAGCTACCATTATATTCTTCTGTCTCTCACACTCCTCATCATTGAAACCTGAAGACATTACAAAAGTTGGTAATTAATCAAAATGCAATTTAACAGTTTTTGCTACTGATGTCTTGTATTCAGTAAGTCCTGCATTCACCAAAGCCATTCATCTCCATACAAGACATCGTTGATCACAGATGGCATCTCTATGTTAAGGAAGACTCTTCTAGATATAAACCAATACCTACCAAAGCCATTCATCTCCATACGAGACAGCGTGATCATGGAGGGCATCTCTATATTAAGGAATGCTGTCCACAGATTCTCCTTGGTCAGACACAGGGTGTAGTATTGCATCAGGTGGGTGAGGAGAACAGCCTCTGTACATGACCTCACTCGACTCGACCCAGGGTTCTCGGGGGACATCCCAAGACTCCCATAGCCCACCCCTCCCCCTATGTCTGCAAGGAACAATCAAATTCAAAGTTTATATTTTTCAGTTGTTTAGATTGTTTATACAATGAGAAAAACTTAACACAGTCTTGTGAATGCAAAATGAACTCTGAACTTAGCCTTCACTTTGATATAGTGGTGATACATCAGTTGTTTAATTTGCTCATCATAATAACATGTATATGAATGGTCCATATAGTTTCCTCATACTTAGGTAGCAAGGGACAGTTTCAGATAAAGTACCCGTCAATATTTTTGTAAAATTGAGAGTTGCTGTACTTGAAGGCTTATGAGTGTTGCTAAAATTCAAGAAATGATTTTTAATGATTATCATTAGTTAGAGGGATGTCTCTTGTTAAGTTGACATGCAATATGTTGGCCCCAAATGTTAGGTACATGAGAATCAGAAGTAAAATGCGAAACCTGCGGCTATGACTGTTGTGTTGACTTTACACAGTGAAATTGCAAGTTACAGACGGGAGGTAAAATAACACGCAAAGTAGTGGATGGGACATTGTAAACTATACACTGGTAAGTTTTTGAAATGTGATGGTACGGAAGGTCAACCCTTTGCAGGGAATTAGCTGGGGGAGGTCTAAAAAGCTGAAAAATCATGAAAAATTAGCACAATATGAAAGGGTCAAAATCTCATAAAAACCAGTATGTAGAAAATTTTACAGGTTTTGACTAGTAATTTTCTTCAGAAATTGGTGATTGGCTTTATAAAGAGTCAATTAAAGGTATTTGTGCTGAATGGGAACTGAGGAAATTCTAGTTACAGAGTTACGAAGACACACATCCCCTGGCTACAATGAATTGTATCAAAAAAACTGTCCCGTGCCACCTTAGCTGTTACGTTGATACAGTGATATGTTTACCGGTATAGCCTTATTACATTATTACATAGCTTGTTTTTCATATGTATACGAATGGTCCATTATAGTTTTCTCCTCAGAAAAGAAAGTTCATCTTAGATAGTTAAGCATTTATGATCAACTTTTCTTGAAGAGAAGAGAAGCAGATTTAAAACACTTGTTTACAAAAGATGAGAAAATTAATAATTTTTAAATCTTTCAAAAGTTCGAAACTTCAGAACATTTTATATAAATTATTAATTGACAAACTCTAATGAATATCAAGAAATGTGTTATAGAGAACCTTCTAATAGAAATGCTTCTAAAGGGAGGTAATCATGGACCATCCGGTGTAAATTCTTTTCTTTCGCCCCAGGATCCAGTAACCAGTTGGCTACTTTAGGGTCCTGGAACTTCCCCTGACAACATATTCCACAGCTCCTTTCCAGGGCCCCATAACAGGTCTTGGCATCCATAGCAACGACTGTGAAGCTGTCCTTTCTCTCCAATACCTGCCTAATGGCTGCCAGTCTCGCTGTCAGAGAGAGAGACTTATCAAGGTCAGGGGGAGATAAATCAGGGTCGTCCTCATCTGTAGAGTAGAACAAAATCAAGTAAGGCCTTCTCAATTCTATCTGCATTAAAACTTTTGAAAGGACTGACATAAAAAGACTGCCTTTGCCTACCGTAAGCATAACTTGTGAACAACATTGTCTGCAATATTTCTCTTTCCTTTACACAATCCCTACAACCACTATATAAGCTGTTGCTTCTAAACAATTTGTAGTATTTCAATGTACAGGCTTCACCTGTGTGGACATACATCTTGCAGGTATATGGCCAAGTTACTTGGTCACAAATCACTATGAAATTATCAAATGTATTCACTTATTCTAAGCATGAACTTCAAGAGACAGAGTAACATTTATCATATACTAATGGGAAAAATATGTGAAACAAGGAAATAAAAAAGCAAGGCATCTAAGACCACATAAAGAATCCTACATGTCAGCCACTAGTTTCAGGTGTGCAATCAGGTGAAATGAAATCAAAGAGTTCAATATATACTTGCGTGCTTTTACCGATAATAGAGATAGGAAAACTAGAGTTGTGTTCAGCTTTCACTTAAGATTAAAAATACCTTCTGTGTTTTCTGAGGTCAAGGTGATGAAGTAGGCATCCCTGTCCCCCCAGCTGACCGCCACACCTGTAATAACCAGGTTCACACCCCACACAGGTACTCCAAGGGAGTCAACTCCAGGCTCAGTTGTTTTCACTGTGAAGATAATACAATAACAATAATCAAAGGACTGAAAGTACAGCCAGAAAAGCAACTGACAGTAGCATCACTTTTTGCTGCCACTGAAAACAATATACCGTAAAGTCATGTGTATAACACACACTTTTTTCAGCCAAAATTTGATCAAAAGTGGGGGGTGTGTGTTATACATAGGAACAAAATTTTACCCCATTTTTTCAGGCTGTGATTCTGGATACTGCGGGAATATGACTGCCGATATCTCGTGTTATGCAAGTTGTATGAGTGTAAACTGAACTTATTTTGTCAGAAATACCTTATTCTTAATTCTATTTCCATGTATTTAAATATTTATCCACTCTGACCACTGTAAGTTCCTTGCATCAAACAAGTTCTCACCAGTGTATTTGCCATTTACATGTAACCAGCCACCTGTTGACTTGTGTGGTCAATGTTTGTTTAACAATTTCCAGTGAAGCATGCACCTTTCTCGTGTCGGACTTCACAGGTTATTCGAGTGGAGGAAAATTAGCAATAATTAAGATTTAATTTAACTTATTTACTTTGTGTCCCGTTATGCAGTTAAACGTTATTTCTTTACCATGTATACATAGACACTGTTAAAAATATATTGATCATTTGTTCCGACTTGATAATGACTATATACGACATACAAACGTTTCTTCACAATGCTTTATTAACAATAATCAAATAGTTGGACTAATTATCAATTAGTCATTTGTTTTGTTGTTGTTTTGGTTTAGATCTGCATGCAAATGTTATTACTTTTAAGCACTCTGAATACGTTATTAACACATGCACATAGATGACTTCTCAAAAATCTAGGATAGAAAATTTCTTCGTTTTTTGGGTGCATATTATACATAGGAACAGCTGTTTTTTCAGCATTTTACACCCAACTTCGGGAGTGCGTATTATACACAGGTGCGCTATACACGAGACTTTACGGTATATTTAGAAAAAATATATTTTAGGGCCTAATATTTAAAATACATTTTCATAATGTTTACAGAATTCAAACTTGTGGATGATTTTTTATTAATAAATCAAAATCAATCAAAATTACACTGCATGGAATGATTTAACAGTCCACTTGATTGTGTTGGATCAGATTAACCAAGCACTATTGCTTTACTTCAAGAACTTGACTTTTATGTTTTGCTTACTTATAACTATCCCTATAATCAATATCTTTTCTATTGTACTTAAAACAGCAAAAACAATTTTTTCTGCTCTTTCCTCTTCTTTACTTTAAATAGCAGTACACAGAGACTTACAAACCATCCCTTGATTACATCCGCCTGACTGAGATGTTCATAGTGAAATTGATTTATGTACAAGGATGTTTAATTTGACATACCATTACAAGACTTATGGCCTGTGTCCCCTGCTTTAGTAAACTTGGCCCCGATTCCTCCAGTAGTGGTTACAGGGTCTTTAGGCTTGTTTATACAGGCCAGTGAAATAGCAAAAGATGACTGGTAACTCCACTCCTTGATGAAAGTATCAAACAGCTCTTTGTTGGCACACACATCAATGATGGTGAAAGCACCCTGGGAGGGGGGTATACCTGTCTCGTTGGGATCGACCACTGGCCCTCTCTCCACATAGGGGAGATCTTCTGTCGTGGGACTCTCCAACTTATCAGAATTCCATTCCTTTACCTCTTCCTCAGTGGATTTAGCACATTCCACAACTGGAATCCTTGAGTTCTTCATGGACATTCCCAATGATTCTATATTCTTCCTTGCTGATCTTCTTTCATCTTGTTTCTGAGACCTATGTCTATTGGGTGTGGCCTTTCGGATGGTTTTTGGTGAATTAACAAGACTAGGTCTAGGAGGGGTGGGAGACAAGCATTCATTTGTTCTAACATTCTCCTCCCCAGAATATCCATTCTGCATATCTTCATCCATCACTACACTATCCCTTTTAGATCCCTCTTTGTCGTCATTTCCCCTTGTCCTTTGACACAATGGGGTTTTCATCACTACAGTGTCACTGTCTGTATCTATACTGGTGTGAAGATCATCCAGAAAAGCCAGTGTCCCCGGACTTAGTCTCTTGTCTTTGTCTTGTGAACTTCTACTACATTTCACTTTCGTAAAACTGGACTCTTTTGACTTTAAAGTTGATCTTTTATTGTATTGTGAACTCTTTTTTGATTTTAGCTCTTCACAATTGATCTCATTTGTCTTTTTTGAATTTGATTTAGCATTGCACTGAGAACTCCTCCTAGATTTCAGTTGGTTAGTATTGGACTCATTTGCCCTTGAGTTTGAGTTTTTATTGCACTGCCCCTTATCACAATTCTCCAACACTTCATACACCATAGACATAGTCAGAGAGTCGTCCATCTCTTCTGTTACCCCAACTTCTGCCTCATCCATCCTCCTCTCAATTATTTGGCCATTCTTTTTTTCAGAAGTTTTTAAATTTTGTCCTGTTGCCTTACCCTGTTCAGCTTTTGAGGCTTTCATGCTATCTATGCTTTCATTGTTTTGCTTCTTACCATTTTTAAATGAACCTCCTTGACCAGCTAACCTTTGACTCTGACCTTTTGACCCTTCACTACAGTCTTCATTGAAAGTTTCATCAAGCTCCTGCAACAGACCCTGTGAAATCTGATAGCCCCCCAGTGTCGGGTCAGCTTTCCTCTCATTACCATCAAAACAAGCCTCCTGTCCACTCAGATAGGGAATTCTAAGGTCCCTGTATGACTCGTCTCTACAGATATCAGATTCGTCGTCTGACACCATGCATCTCTCAAAGTTACTGGCTGGCAGGAGGTCACATGACACATCATGTGATGAAAGCAGACTACAGCTAAGGTTCATATCATTCCCATCTGTTGAATGTTCATCATCCACTTGTTCCTTATTTACTGTAGCCACATCAGCGGTATATGCAGTTGAATTAGTTTTCTGGTTCTCAACTTCACTGTGAGCATTTCTCACAAAATGTTTCTCTGAAGAGACACCATCATTGGCCTGTAAAATTCCATCTGAATCATTTACTTTCTCTATTTTTTTATCAACAAACATTTCACAACTTATCTTTTCTGAATCCCCCAATGTTTTCTTTGATTGAAGCAATTGTGAATCTTCATTACATAGCCCTGGAAATGCTACCATGTTGCTATCCATCTGTGACTCAAAGACAAAACTGTCTGTAAAATCCTCAGAACAGATCATCGGCTCTATGGTTTTGTTAACTTTGGTCTCTGGTAATTTTCTCTGATCTTCTGAATTGCCTCTATCCAGTAACTTTAAGTCAGCCTCTGGTGTTGAATCAGGTTTCTGTCTTATTTCATCGGTTGTTCCAACAGCAGATTCATGTTCATTAAACTCCCCATTCACTGTCTTTAAATCAGTTGAATTACTAATTTTCTTTTGCACACCAGAAAGTGTTCCGCCTTGAAGGCTTTGGTTTGGCATTACATTTCTTTTATCTGAGGGTATTTTGATCATGTCATTCTTGTTTTTTGCCAGATGAGGAGACATCATTGCAGATACTGTGGAAGAAATAAGAGATGTGGATGACTTGGACAATGTGGAAAGTGGAGAAGAGGAACTCCTTGTCTTTGGGCCTGATTTCTTGATCCCTGTAGAAACAGAAGAAGATAAGGGAGATTTGAATACATGTGATTCAACGGCTCGTCTTGATGATGAATTAATGACAGATGATGATGCTGATGTTATATTGGATACATTCTCTCTGTCTGTACATTCACTGGGCTTGGCTTTGATGGCCTCCACTCTTGGTTTCTCTGTTGCCTCATGTAAACTTCTCTGTTGTGTTCCTCCTTCTTCATTACAGTTTGTCTTCGATTTTACCAAATTTTTCTTTTGCTGATGTATTTGATCTACATGATTGGGTTGTAGATTGACTTCAGAAGTACTAAGTTTTTCATGACCTCTTTCTTTTGGATTATATGTATTCCCCTGCTGACAGGACTGTTCTTCAATCTGTCTTTCTACAGACCCTGTTATACTTGGTTTCTTTTTGTTTTCTTGTTTTTCAGTGGAATCTTTATTAATGTCTGCAACAGTTACAAAACAATCATTATCAGAACGTTTCCCACTGTCTGACTCAGTCCCAATATTACTTTTCTTCTTGCAACTCTGTGAGTTAATACTTGGAGGACTTATAACCACTGACTTCTCCTGGCTATCAAACCCTTTACCCCTGGAACTCCTCACCTGGGATAATCCAGGGCTCTTTCTACTCAGAGATCTCCTCTTTCTCACTGACCCCTTTGGCTTCATTCTCATCAATCCAATCTGGTTATTATTTGAACTTTTATCCAGGTCCCTGGAACAGTCCATCCCATTCTGATCTGGATTTGATCCATCCTCCAATCTGTCCCTGGATTCCAGAGTTTTCCACTGGATTCCCAGCCCTCCCAGCTCCTGTTGGATTAAGGACTTTGCCTCCTGGATAATGGCCAGCGCGGCTTCCCTCTCTGTGGCCCCCTTACGACCGGTCAACCAGATACAGCGACTCTCCTGTCGCCTAGCAGCCTCCCACTCTGTCTCATTCTCCTGTTTCTTGGAGCTATAAGGAAACAAATACACACTGTTATATGAAGGGGGAGAAAATTTGAGATAAATCAACAGTAAGTGTTTAAAGGGAGACAAAAACACTGATATATAAAGGGAGACAATAATTGAGTTAAAGGAGAGATAAATACACATTGTTAGATAAAGGGAATACTAATACAGGGCTTCATGTTGATAATATATAAAGTCCTAAACAGGCAGTTACTTGTAATATATAAAGTCCTAATCAGGCAGTTACTTGTAATATATAAAGTCCTAATCAGGCAGTTACTTGTAATATATAAATTCCTAATCAGACAATTACTTCTAATAATTTTAGTCTGAAATCCTGGTATCATGGTATCTTATAGCCAAAATTGACTGTATTACAACAATTTAAGATTTGATTGAATTATTAGAGTATTATCAACTAGAGAGCACATAGTTTTAAAGTAAAAACAAATTGTAGAAAGGTTGATGGTAGACCTCTGAAATGGGGAGGATTTCTTGAAGATTTTTTCCACGTCGGCGACACTTGCATTAGCCAGGGCAGCCACTGTGTGGAACCCCCCATCATACAGGACTCTGGCTCGCTGACCGTTCAGCAAGGTCAAACGAACAAGGTCACAGAGCTCCCGCTGAATGCCAAAAGTGAGCCGGTGCTGGAACTGACCTAGAATCAGCTCCAGGTTGTACCAGCCAAGTCTGGCACAGAACACCGTCACCATACCTGTAGGAATAAAAAACAAATAACACAAAATAACAGTCACCATATCTGTAGACAGAGCAAATATCTAAAGAGGGTTACAGTGTAACATCCTCCTTCATATCTAATGATGATACTTGACTAAGTGTCCTGTTTCTTTCACACACATATACAAGAGTTTAGTATTATCTAGATATTATGGTAACCGCTGTAACGTCTAGATATTATGGTAACCACTGTAACCTCTAGAAATTATGGTAACTGCTGTAACGTCTAGATATTATAGTAACCGCTGTAACGTCTAGAAATTATGGTAACTGCTGTAACGTCTAGATATTATGGTAACCGATGTAACATCTAAACCCTTATTTGATTAGCTAAGAAAATTGATCTAATTGTATAACATAGTTAGCCCAGAAGAAGAATAATAAGAATAGGACTCACATACAACATCTATTATTACACTCTTTTAGAGTGGTCTGAAAAATTTAATTCATTTCTTAAGATATTATTTAACCTATACAAGAAACACATGATCCTACATTTGATCTGAGAGATTAAAGAACCTTCAATTAAAGCATTTGGGCTTTACTGAAATTTTAATCTCATCACCAACGAAGTTCATCTCCAAGTGAACATTTTCACATTACATTTCTTAAACAAATTTAAGGTAGTACGAAACACCCCTGAAATTAGTTATTTGAAATATTTTCTCTAATACA
>CM065919.1:6047590-6193675 GCA_033439105.1 Magallana nippona | reverse complement strand
GCATTCATACATTTATGTAACTATGTAAGCAGTAAAACGTGAATTTCAAAGTTTCACTTATTTTACCTTTGCCTCCCATTTTTTCACATGATTTTTTTGTCACGTGAACTGCTAACTGTACTGTATGTATTAAAGATTTCAAAAATGTTTTAGAAATTCAAAAATTAATTTATTTGTGCAATTTTCCACAAATCTGTGTAAAGTTTGCACGTATAATCAATGAAACATTAACAGAAGCACACTAAATGTTGTTGTTTTTTTGTTAACACGTATATGATGCATGCGCATTGTATTTTTTTGTTCCGAAAATTTTTTTTTATTTTAATTCATTTAATAATTCAAATGAAATATAATTCTATCTTTGAAAAGAGGTCGATTCTGCTGTACAATTTTATTTTTAGCATTCTAGGATAATTAATTTGTATGTAAAATTGTTTTGTACTGAAATAGCCAAACAATCGGACCAAGCGTCTTTAATTTTCATTAAATTAGCATTCACGTGTTATAAGCACGTGGCATCCTCGTATTTCACGACAAAATCACGTGAGTGTTCCTTTTCATAGGCTTTAATATAAATATTTCATTTGAATTTTATATACATATAATATATAAATAAAAACATGTAATTATCTGTAAAGCGTAACTATGAAAACGTGATACAAACTGCGAAGTTTGGAGTCAAACTGTTGATATCCAAATGGACCGGAGGTGTAATTAAAACGTATAGTTACGTAGTTGTTTGAAATACACACTTTTATACTAAAAAGAGACTAATTAGAAGAAATGATTGCAATGTTGAATATGATGTATGAACCCATTTTGATCAGTTCTTTCACATTTAAAAGGGAAGGGTCTTTTGACTATAAGACGAAGAACGGTTCCTTGCATGTATTACTTAATATTTTTACATTATAATTATTTTTCAATTATTGAACGATCAAAACTTTTAATGACGTTTTTAAAAGGTACTTGTATTTTTGTATATGATAATGATAATCTGTCCCAAGTTTTTGCTGCCACCACTTTTTGCAGTACATTTCGATAATCATAAATACCTTTGTGCCAAATTCCATGCATCGAGTAAAACGAAAAAAAGGTCCAACCCGGAGGATACCGTTAAAAAAGTGCGCGAGGTGTCCCGACCATTTCCGAATGGAAAAAAGATGTAAATTAACATTTCTCATTATAGGCTTCGTGAGAAATTTGTTTTCATTCCTGTGAGTTTCTCTGGGTATTAACAGAATGTTTATAAATGAAGATATCTGGTATTTTCCCCCTTTTAAAGATTTCAATTTTACTTAAATGACAGATATGTTTATTTTCATTAAAAATCGCCAAAAAGTAACAGAAGCAATAACTTTTTGGACAGACTATATTAAGCTAACATGCTTGAGCTACAGTATTTTACATAGATACGTTATTTAATACACATATTTTTTTAAAACACATATGTATTATAAAAATTAAATTTTCAAATGCTGAAAGGTGTAATATATACGTACTTGAATGAAAGACTCGAAAAATTCTGAAGTCTGGGTAAGCTTGACAATGTGTTCAGGTACTTAATTCCTTAGTTTGGTGGTAACGAATAGCCCGACGTAGAACTACTGATTTCCACTTATTCCTTTCAGGGAATTGGCAATTTTCAATTGTTTTAATATATGATACTTGTTTAAAATTTCATACAGGTCCTTAATGGAAAGGGTATTCCGTTATTATTTATAAGTGACTGTCGTATATAGAGTCTTGATTAGAAAATGCTTTTCGTTAAACATTCGATCAGCATATAGCTTGCATAGTTTTCCGAAACATAACGATTTTTCTTTCATCAATAATTTAGATATAGTAAACTAAACAGAAGCTTTTGATTGGCATTACCACCATGAAAGTTTCAACGAAATATTTTGACTGATCCTTGTCGGCCAACCAGACATTACCAGACCATATGAAAGCGTGAACGTAGTTCAGTAGGCTATATAAATATAAAGAGCAAATTGTTTATGACATCAATTTATTAATGCATGTCCTCAATTACAAAGTAGCATCTTGTTATTTACATACCAAAAAAAACCCTCATATCTACGGGTTTCCGCCTTTTTTTCAGTACTTTCAGAACTTTGATTATGTACGTTGTTTTACGTACGAGTTAGCAAGTATCCAACAAAAACAAATATGGCGGATGTTGAACACAATCCCTTAAAACGAAAAATATGGGTTCAATTGAAGCGTTTAGATTTAGACGAACAAGGTAAATGATGTGTTCTTCACATACATTTATTTGAATACAATTTGCAGAACAATAACAACAAACCAATAAGAGTGTAGTTGTAATTGCTTAATTATTATCAAGCATAACGTTATGTTAATGTTATTGTTAACAGCCTTTGAAAAAAATTCTTTAAAACATTGAAACATTTTGTTGTCCTCCACAACCCACAATTCTACGTAGTCCCATGGACGTATATACTAGTCCCTGGTAGCCAATTTTGAACACAGGTGCTTAGGGACAGGACCCGCCCTCCCCCAAACACATTCTTTAGGATTAAATAGCCAATATATACCACTGGTATATTTCTCCTTTTATATCAGTGGTATATATTTTTTTTTATACATAGCTTATTTTGCGTTAATTATGATTATTTTAGTGTAGTATACATCAACATATGCTTTAAGTCTGTCATCCAGTCAATTCCACAGGGATAGCATCTGTAGGTTAACAAGCTTAAGGTAGAATAAATCTTTACCTCTTATAGAATATTTATGCTTTACATGAATTGATGAAGGGAACAAAATTTACAGGGCACATGTGTTGTTATGAGAAGTTAATTTAAACAATAGAATGCTTTCTTTGATGATTCAGGCAGGTATGAAAGTAGCAACATTGCTGAAAAAAAATACATAAGCTGCGAAAGCGGGTTATAAAATTTTTTCTACAATGATTGATACCATTTTAGCCCACATGAATCATCAAAGATAGGATTTTATTTTTTATATTTCCATCTTTCTTTTCTAAAAATTATTGAATTAATCATAAAGTAATCATAAGCAAAAATAGCTAAATTATTGTTAAATGTCCATCAGTATAATATGTAAACGGTTGGACCGAGCGCAGATTTAACACAGTTTGATTTTTTGGTATGAAAAAAACTTTTTGAAACGCACACAGTAGGATCCGCCTATTTACTCATAAGCCAAAGTTAAACTAAACGTCGCATGGTCAGTCTTCATTATGACGTCATGTTTCATACGTAAAACGAAAAAGTTTTGTCTTCGGAAATAGCCGATGAAAAGTTCTTGATTCCGAGAATTATATATTTTTTTCTTTCAATGCTTATAATTTTCCCAAGTTGACGAATTGAATTTTTTGTACTTTATTCAGTCTCTTAAAGATCGGTTCCTTGATAGTATTGATTTTATTTTCCATCTAATAATTTGATAAGACATACGTGAAACTAGTCGTATTTCTTGATTAAAGCACTGTTTAAAGTTGTATGGTTTGCATAGTCAGTTATTTCCATCTTAACATCGATAAGCGCAAGTCATTTGATGATCGAGCTAACTTTTTGAAAACGAAATGGTGGCCAATATGGCGGCGCCCAGGGCTGGAAGAAATTTTTTTAGCCCTCAGTACCCCAGATTCAGCTCTCATTTTTCACTGATTTTCGTATATATACGTGTCACCATTAAGCTGTGCTCGGTATTAGATAGTGAGCTTTTCTGGTCAAAATGTGTCCGTTGTCTGTCGTCGTTGTCATTGGTGTTGTCGTTGTAAACTTTTCACATTTTCATCTTCTTCTCCAGAACCACTGGGCAGATTTCAACCAAACTTGGCTCAAAGCATTACTGGGTGAAGAATTTGTTCAAATGAAGGGCCACACCCTCTTTAAAGGGGAGATAAGTTAGAATTATTGAAAATTTGTTGGTATTTTTCAAAAATGTTCTTCTCAAAAACTATTAGGCCAGAAAAGCTGTAACTTGTATGGAAGCATCCTCAAGTAGTCTAGATTCAAGTTTGTTTAAATCATGGTCCCCAGGGGTAGGGTTGGGCCACTATGGGGGAGAATTTTTACATAGGAATATATAGAGAAAATCTTTAAAAATCTTCTCAAAAACTATTAGGCCAGAAAAGCTCAAACTTGTGCGGAGGCATCCTCAAGTAGTGTAGATTCAAGTTTGTTTAAATCATGGTCCCCAGAGGTAGGGTGGGGCCACTATGGGGGATGAATTTTTACATATGAATATATAGAGAAAATCTTAAAAAATCTTCTCAAAAACTATTAGGCCAGAAAAGCTCAAACTTGTGCGGAGGCATCCTCAAATAGTGTAGATTCAAGTCTGTTTAAATCATGGTCCAGGGGGGTAGGGTGGGGCCACAATGGGGGGATGAATTTTTACATATGAATATATAGAGAAAATCTTTGAAAATATCCTGGGAAAGTTTTCATTCCAAAAAGCAGTAACTTGTTTGAAAGCACAGGTTGTGTAGTTTAAAGTATGATCAAACCATGATTCCCTAGAGAAAAATGGGGCCGGGGGGGGGGGGGGTTATATAGGAATAGAGAAAAATCTTCTTACAGGTACAACAACAAAAGGGGCTTGGTATTTACCATAAAAATATGTGGATAAAAATCGGCAGATTTTTAAAAATTTTTTAGCAAGATCTACTGTACTTAGTTGTCAAGATATTTTGATTTTGATACTGTAATGCTAATTTGATCAGAGTTAAGGCTATTGTTGCTCAGGAGAGGGATGTGGCCCCTGGGTCTCTTGTTTGGATATTTATGAACTTTTCTCCTTCACCAGCAAACATCCTATCAGCTCAAAGATTTCTCAGAAGCTTTAATATAAGACAGTACATTGTATTTCCTTCATTTTACAGGCATGGAATTGAGTGATGAAGAAGACAACAGAGTCGTACAAAGTATACATCTCCGCGACAAAGATCATAATGATGAGGTCAAAGGTCGGATTTGTGAAGCGTTCCAGATTGATGAAGAGGGGGTGGTATTTAAGGTAGGACTTACAGGGTCCGCCATATAAGGATAGATAACTCATTACTCTGTATCAACAACACTAACCATTAGGCTACCTTAAGATACGATACATATCACGATATTTTGATGCGATACATCATGTATCACAATGTAGTTATCAACTATTAGATAAACTTATATTCATCTTGCCTACCTCTATAAGCAATAAGATGGCATAAAGCAGATATGTCAACTATTTACAAAATCAATCAACAAACTGTAGAAAAATTCAATTGATTAGAACAAAACTTGCAAATTATTACCAACTTTAATTGAAATTTATTAACGTCTTTGTATTATGTGTACCATGTAATTATTCTATAAAGTCAATGAAAATTAACTCATACTGTGTATCACAATACGCAAGTGACGATCAATACGATCAATGTAACGCTGTATCGATACAACTCTGCTAACTATTCATTGTATCATGTGCTCAATGACGAAAAAAAAGATAACTAAATCTGATTTCCTTCTTAAATTTTTATATGAACATGCATGACTTACTGCTATAGGGTCCACTATACATGTAAAGATAACCTCTCCTATAAATAAATAAACCTGTAATGTAATTCTAGCACTTACTGATATAAAAAGATAGACAACTCTGATTTCCTTCTCATGTATGAACTGTAACACACCGGTACTCTAATAACCTTCTTGTATGAACATGCATGCTGCAATGCAAGTCTGTTTTCTCAACTCTTTAATACCACAAATAATTTCTATACATTTTGCTAACATATTTGATATGTAATTTCAATTTTAGGACACAATTTGATCAGCCAGACTGAGAACAAGCTTAAATATTTTTGAATAATTATTTAATTTAAACTTTTTAAAACTAAACTTTACTTATTTTACAATGATTGATAAACAAGTTCTACAACTTATATTAATATCTCTCATTGGCACTGTTGTTAGCTAGTGCAAGGGGGTCATTAATGTGGAAGGAAGCCGGAATACCTGGATAAAACCCACGTGTCCAAGCGGGCGACCGCCATACCCTTTCACATACAGCTACTGATGGTCACGGGGATCGAACTCGGGTCACAGCGGTGATAAGCGAATTCTCGTGCATTGTCCACTGTGCTACTTGGACACCCAAATTAATTAATTTAGTTTATGACACAGAATCCTGCATTAAAAAAATATATCTCTCAATTTTAACAGTCCACATCAATTGAAAATTAAAAGATACTGCTACTGTTTACATGTATACAGTATGATTAGCACATTTCACAGTGCGCACAGCGAAAAAAATAATTTATTGCATGATAAGCAAATGCAGTTTCAACAGAAATTCTATGAAAGATGATTGTTTTTCATTTTCAGCTGAGAAACCACAGAGGGTCTTTGATTCCAATCAAGAGGAACATTCCAGTCAACTCCAAGTCGGTGTAAGTTATAAGCTGTCAGTGTCAAAAAAGCGATTCTATACAGAAATCTGTTGTATGTGCAAAATGCGGACATTAGATTTTCTGCTTTTTAAGGCTGATTTGTCTTTTATTTGTTGAACTCATTCTTTTGCATTGTCTCTCTTTCTTTGTTTCTCTCTCACATAATATTTTGATGCGAATAAAAATATGACAATAATTTGTGTTTATTTATATTTTAGCCCTTACATCCTAGAGGTTGTTAAAGTTCATCAGAATGGTGAGAAAGTGATTTATGCATGTACAAGTAGTTATAATTTCAAATAAATGTGATATAAGTTTGCTTGTTTTTAATATACAGGTATATATAAATAGACTTGACATATTTGATATTCACTTGCATTAGTTTAAGGTGGTATGGGACACCTGTCCATATTAATATGGATAAAAGTACACAATAATCAAAATACTTTCACGGTTTTAGAATTTTCAAATTTCACAATTTTTGACCAAAAAATATTTTTGTTTAAATTTTTAAATCTGGAAATGTAAAAATTATAAAAGCCCCAGTGGGATTCGAACTCATGACTTACAGATTCGTAGCTAACGCTCCAACCAATTGCGTTGCTGTTAGGTAACAATTTTAGGGAAAGAAAAGATTTTTAAATTATACTAGATTTTATTGTTTGTTTTTTTGATCGGATATATGTCACAATATGGAGGTGTCCTATACCACCTTAATTCGATCCTATTCTAAGGTTAAAAGTATACACATCTACCAGTCTCACAAGTGTAACCTGTTTTAACATACATTCATATTTTGATACAGAATATACAGTACATGTAATTGTATACCTGTAAATATTTATTTCATTGTGTCATTCTTTTTAAAAAAAAAAAAAAAAAAGTATAAAATAATTTGAATAGAAGATCTGAAATAAAAATTTGATTTTTGGCAACATTTCATGGTTTGATGTAGAGAATTATTGTATGGTTTCCATGCAAGAAACTTTTTACTGATGACGTTCATCGAGTAAACTCAGCTTCTTGTCATTTCAGTGACACCTAAAGCAAAGTCAGTCAAAATCTCAAATCAAACGCAAACCATGAAGAAAAGAATAGAGGACATCTTGAGGAGGGTATGAATCTTTAATCAAGATCAACCAATATTTCTTAACAGTTAAGGAGGCTTGGTGGTCAACATCTCCTTCACATTTTTTCTAAATTATTTTTTTAGCTATATATAATACATCTAAAACTGGTAGAGTGCGGTATATGGCATTCGATCCTCCTAGCTCTGCATGGCTAGTGGTTTAGTCTCAGTAAATTGTTACAAAACTATAATTTAGTGAAGAAAAATTCATATCTTTTAGCTCTAAAATTTAAATGCTTTCCTATATCTTTTTACAGAGCTCTTCTCCTAAAGGAGTTCTATAAAGTTTTAGGACACCCAAGATACATGTATTTCTTAAATTAAAATAAATGTCCATGAAAATTGATTCCTTATTTATTTGCATCTGATTTTGTTATGCTAAAAAATTCAAAAAATTGCCAGCTAGGTTATTTTTGGAATTAGAATATTTTAGAAAAATGCCTATGAATAAATTCATAGTAAATATTTTTCATTGAAACCATGTATCCAAATAGAAAAGTATTATAAATACAAAATGAAATTCATGTAAAATCTTCACTTTGTGGATACAGAGAAAAATTATAGAAATGATGGAAGATAAGTTGCATCTGACCTTAAAATGGCAGCGCCCATCCAGCCCTCTTAATGTTTTTTCATCTAATGATTATTGATATAGTTAATATAATACCATTTTTACACATGTATCATAGTCATAGTAGAGCTACATATATATGGCTGTAGATATTACTTTAACTCATTTACAAGTTCAAGATTTTTTAAAATTGAAGCATATGAAGGTAAATATATACTATATCTCTTACTTTTGAGTCAGGAAAAATGTTTAAAAAAGATTTTTTCAGTCTCATTTTCTTAGATTAAGCCCAAAGGGAATGCAGTCACTGTATTTTCTGTTGGTAGGTGTAATATAGGAGCATGAGTCTTTGTCTTACCTTTTCTTCTTGTGTTCTGGTTAAGGTGGAGAACATAGAATCTGTCACACCGGGCCTAGACATCCGCAGGAACGAGAGAGTGGGCACAGTAAGATTGTATATATAATAATTCTATCAATATAGAGAGTGGGCACAGTAAGACTGTAGTTAATTCTTTAATATAGAGAGTGGGCATAGTAAAACTGTAGTTAATTCTATCAAAATAGAGAGTGGGCACAGTAAGATTGTATATAATTCTATCAATATAGAGAGTGGGCACAGTATATGAGTTGCTGGGAAGGGAGGTTTGTCATGGTGACATTTTTAGATGTAAAAATGGAGATTTTAGTAATTGATTTTATCTTTCAGGAGATCAGAGAGTTGGAGAACAAGCTGGTGTTCCTACAGAGGCGGCTGAATGAGGCGGAGATCTCGCAGTGGAGGGGGATGTTCCGCAAGAACCCTCTCTGGTGATGGACACGCATCAGTGATCAGTAGAAGACACCTATAGCTAGCATGTTAATTAAAGAAATCATTGGACCTGGCCTGGAGGAAGCAGAAGTTGAATTATATGTTAGAGTACTGTAGATTTGATATTAAGGTGAGAACATAATTCGACAGTTCTTGTATCAAATCGCGAAAAATATAAAATAGGAAACGTAAAATTTATATCTATTAGTTGCATATAGTTCACAACCGTCAACAATTTTTAATCTGTGAAGGGTACTTTTTGTGATTTTAGGTGGATAGTAATTCCTTGTATTTAATTAAGAATCTATATGTACTGTACCTAGTCAGGTGTAAATATTTGTACATGGAAATGTTACACTACCAAGCTAGATGTTGTAACACTTATTAAATCAAGGATAGATGTTGTTTGAAATTGCATAACCAACCAAAATCATGTCGTAATAATTATTGTTTAAATGATCATGTCAGCAATGAAACTTTTGTCAGGCAACATTAGTTTCTAAAAAATTTGTAGTGCTTAGAATGATACATATCTGGCTAATGAAGCTTTAGGTCAGTAGGCATTGATATTGTTTGAATCATTATCAAACAGTCATGTTTCATATCAATTGATACATTTTAACCTGCTCAAATCATCATTTGCTGAAATCTCAGACTGTGAGAGTTATTTTATACATGTACAACACGTGTATCAATTTTTTTGCATATGCCACAATAACTTCAACCTAAAACGTATCAACCCGCATGACCTACATTGAGATTTTCTATTACATGGGTAGTTCTTTGGTGCACATTTTGTTGTTAATTATGTACTTATTGAAGTAGACGGAATAGATTTAATACCCACTTAATTTATTGGTTACTAAGGCAAAGACTATCCCAGCCTAGTCATAATCAAATAGATTTGTATTCTAACTTATAGTATTATACTGCATGTAGATGTAGACGTTTCCAGTAAAATAATCTAAAATGCTGAAGAAGTTTGCAGTTTTGATCAGCTGACTGTTATGTATGAACCAGACAAGTTATACTGTATAATGGCGTTTTATTTTTATTAATTTATTCTACCGTGTTGTCATTTTGATTGTACAAATTTATTAATTTATATTTGGATATTTGGCATTATTATTATGTAGATGGCCGTTGTAATTATTACATTTATTTAATTTTATAATTTTATATTATATTTATCTCTAAATATGATATATTTAAAGCAATTTTTATTCTTTATACATGTATACCTGTCTAGTCATAAGTGAAAAAATTGATTAATTCAATGCATGTCTGGACCAATTCAACACAGGTAGCACAGCAAAATCCATGTATTTCTTATAATGTGGTTTTATTCCGATACTGTGCTGTAATGAAGAATCTTGATATAAAACCAATATATTAATATTTATAAGGATAATTTTAAACGATAAAGTTTAAAGCTGTTAATATCTACGACATGTTTAGCTCCCCCTCCCCCCCCCCCTAAAAAAGGGGGGGGGGGGTGTGTTAAGGAAGATAACTCTGCCACGCTTATGACTTCTATATCTTTCTGATAAAGACATGCATATAATAGAATCTAATAAAGTGAATAAAAGTCATGGTTTATTTTGTGATAAAAATTCTGCTCATTGTGAGGAATACACCTTGAAGTTTCCAAGGTTGTTTCATGAGTTATTTCTGCATGACGTAAGAACTGCAAGAAATGAGTGACCTTACATCATTAAAGGTCGTATAATTATCATATGTTTGTTACCAGTAAAAATAAGTAAGAAACGGGTATAAGAGTATTTAATTTAATACTGAGGGTTCAGAATAAACTGTATTGCATACCGACTTAATTTTGTAATTTGACCGAAGAAAATAACCGAACATTCGAAAACGGTACGACTATTTGTTAAAGAATGGACGAGTTTTTAAACGCCATTTTGATAAGACACTGTCCTGCTAACAAAGAGATTTGAATGCTACAATGATTTCCAGTCAAAAAGGTGATTGTGGTTTCCGATATCGTCTTATGTGTCAAATGTGAATGAAAAACACATCAGGCCAAGATCAGAGGCAGCGGTCTGTACAGGGACTACAATATATGTTATCAGTTTTATGTATCTGCCACGTTAGCTATTTTATTATTTTAAAACCGGAATTTTCCAATGCGTAGGAAAAATCAATTCTATGTACGTACCATTACAAGGGATTTATATACATACAATTCCTATAATCCTGTCTTAATTTTGTTAATCCTTTCGAAGGGCGTTCTACGCTATAGTAAGAATAACAGTTAAAGGCTCATTTTTTCTATATTGATGCGTGGCATGAGAATGGTTATTTGTTGCTTTGATTTTTCTGTTCTTTCTTTTTTTTTTTTTTTTTTTGAAATTTGATACCCACCATTTTACTACCATTTGACTTGCTGGCGGTTTAAATGGTGTACTTCTGAGGGAAATCGCTAATAACAGACCGTATAGACTTCAAATATGAAAGGACTTAAAAAAATGAAATACTCTTTACCATCACTTTTATATTATATTATATGCAGTGCTAATGATCCAGTGGGGAAGAGAAGGCTGTTTGTAATGATGACCGAGAGAGAGAGGGGGAGGGAGGGGCACAAAAATAGACCATTTAAAATGACAGGGGCTCCTCTAAGTTTGCTGAACTACTGAATTTGATCCTAATCTACACGTACACTCTAACTTGTGTATGACTCATTTTTTTTTTATCTAAAAACTTTTTTCTGGATGAATTTAGCCGTCGGGCTAAGCTAGATTTGATATGGCAACATTATTTCCTTGTCTCATAGTCTAACACAAAAATTTATTGTTACAATGTCTTCAAATAAACCTGCCATGGTGCCATTGTAGACGCTCTGTATAATTCTTTATTTTACCTGCACATTCTGTGTACCTGTCTACCTGTCGCTCGGTGATTTGTGGACGTGATGTTCGTCATACCTTGTTCATACTGCACCCCACCTCACATCATCCGGGCAACTGATAATACTCCATACAAAGACCATTGATATATTATACATTCAGCTTTTTTATTCAATTTTCTATTTAGTTAAATGATAAATATCTCTCTCAGGCACGTAGCATGGGGGGAGGGGGGCACCCCCTCCCAACACTTTTTTCGCAACAGACATTTTTCTTTTTACATATTAAAAAAATGAATTATCACGGAGTTGCCCCCCCCCCCCCTTTTTGGGAGAATGTAATAAATAATGGAAGTGAAAATAAGGAAATTATCAGTGAAATTGAAGCTAAAGAAATACTACGGCCCCCCCCCCCCCCCCAAAAAAAAAAATAAAATAACCAGGATTTTCATGAATTTTAGAAATTCCGTTTATATATATATATATATATATATATATATATATATATATATATATATATATATATATATATATATATATATTGCTTGTCAAGATTTTTTGGATGAGGCTGCCACCTTTCAAAAACGATGCTTCGAGCCTCTCTCTGACTCTCTCTCTCTCTCTCTCTCTCTCTCTCTCTCTCTCTCTGTCTCTGTCTCTGTCCCCTCTCTCTCTCTCTCTCTCTCTGTCCTCTCTCTCTCTCTCTCTCTCTGTTCTCTCTCTCTTTCAATCTTTCTCTCTCTCTCTCTCTCTCTCTCTCTCTCTCTCTCTCTCTCTCTCTCTCTCTCTCTCTCTCACACACACACACACACACAACTTGTTGATAAATTTCAGTATAGATTTTGTACCAACTTTTACCGGAGATAATATGAATTTTTTGTATATATGCAAATAAATTATTCAAAGCTAAAAACAAGATAGCTAAGAAAGTTCAGGAGATCAGTAGGGTTTGTAGGCTGGCCAGGTCTTATTTCCCGCAGTTTTTGTTTCTTACGTTAAGCCGTACTGTAATTAATTAAGTATCTGCGACATGTTCTTTCTGCATTACCAACATGATAAGCAGATTACGGATAAACAGTCGCTTGAATTTGGACCCGTTTGCGTGGTCTGCAGGGTTATTTTGTCATATTGCCAATCAGTCAGGTTTTTTGTAGGCCAACTTAGGCAGGAAGACGTCTAAAAAAGTTCTAAATACAGCTTTTCATTTCTTTAATCTCTGTCGACTGTGATTCAATTCATGTTTGGCCATATATCCCATTTCCAGATTTATTAGCATATTAAAAAAGATTACCCAGCATGCGCCTGCCTTCACTTCTTTAACCGTCAAATGACGTATTGGTGTGTGTGTATATATATATGCAAATCAACTGTCCAAATTGTTGATGGTATCATATGGTCACCAATATTGTTTCCTACAATGCATACGGCAAATTTAGAATAATGTAAAATCAAGCTTTTACTAAGTAATCTATTTATGCTGTATTTAAATTATAATACTACGCATAGTTACGAATCACAGGCACCTGACGTTATAAATTTTTCTCATAATAAAAATAAATACCGTATACCTATAATAATAGTATATTATGAGAAAAAATTATAACGCCAGGTACCTGTGTTACGAATGTAGTTTTTTTGCACAGGGTAAGGCAAGCTCTTCTAGCAAAAGATAATGGGATACTTCAGTATGACCAGATAATGATGTGCAAGAGAGAAAGATTTTGATCAGAAGTCAATAGTCCTTGGGTTGGCTAATCTAAACCCATGAAGATCAACATGAAGGTTAAATGTATAAAAAAAAAAATGTCACATTGAATGTTCAAAATCTAAAATTGAAAAAAAAATTAAATAAAAATTTTTTGTTGTTGAAAATTTCGAGTTTAAACTTCAACACAGAAGTTAAATACATACAGTAAGTTTTATGTACATATGAACTGATTGTCTGAAAATATTAAAAGAAATTGTTGTTTTATAATAACTACTTCATCCCGTTCCGGCCCGTTACCCATTACTTTCACTGGTTTTCATTATAAATGTACATGTGTGACGTTGTTGCGTACAATAATGATGCCGTTTCCTGGCTATTTCTGAATCTGCGCGCGTTAACATGGCGACATGCTCGGCGCTTGGCAACAGAAAATAGAACCTCGCGGCGACTCCCGCGCCTGACACCTACACTGAACAACAACAACAAGCTGTGATTTCATGAGCAGAGACAGTGGTTGGTGTAAAATAAGCATAAACCTGCTAGAACGACACAGAACGCAACCCGGTCATCAAGATCTTCATTTCATATATTTTGTTTAGAAATAATGTTTGTAGTCCTTGGGATGCAAAATGGCTTTCTTCAATAGAAGCCATCAATAGCTTCACTCTATGTGTACAAAAGAAGCAGCGTACAGATCGAAAGGCTTCATACCTTGTATAATGTTTGACATCTTGCTGTTTTACACACAACAACTTGACGTGAAATATGCTATTTTTATATATAGTCCCTTCATTAAATATGATACATTAAAATGTTTTAATCATGGCTATACTATAGTGAACATAATGATGTCGATTTTCCTAAATGCTTTACATCTTTCCCACAAGGGACTTTTATATAAAGACGTGAGCTGTAACTCTACAGCACAAGGATAGCGTAGCGTTCGATATGCGTAACTAATCAAAATCGGAGATATCTGATTGAGATACGTCATTACTGTGAAGAGCTCATATAACAATCATTGAAGGCACTTGCCCGATATTGTCGTTGTGCCGAGTGTGTTTCGATCCGACTAATTGAAATTCCACCGCTGCATGCAGTTCGTGTGTATGCAAAGCGGATCATGGAAATAAATCGAACACGCCAATCTATTGAATACATCTAGCTATTTATTACAGAGTTATGTTAAACACCTATATCGTATTATCTACAATGCATGCAAAGAATGTTACCAAAATGAAGAAAATCCCACTGCGATATTCGTTTACGCTTGCAAATAAAAATACAACATCAGTTTTTAGTTTTGCTGAGAAGGTATAACTTGGTCCCGTTTTTTATCTGGCAGACGACGCAGCAGAATATTTTGATGTGGAACTGCTTGTTTTTACCAATGCTTGTGTGTTTCCTTGAACCCCTTTCCCCCGCTCTCAAACTGCGAGCAGCTTCCTAACTTGGCCAGGGTATTTTGGTCGTCAAGATGTGAAATCCTACACCTGCTTCATACGCCCTCTATACATCGTGTTTTATCAATGAAAATTAGAAAGTCTATTCAATCGTGATTGCGCATGCCAGTATAATCCCAACTGTTGCAGATGTTGTAGGACGCAATCGCATTTCAATCGAGAAACTTATTAATTGCTAAGATGCATATATAAGAAAGAAAACCGCATAGCTCATTATTTTTTTTTTTTACAATACAGTGTTATTTTTTGTACTTCAGAGTTCTGTGGAAACCATTGTCTTTGATTGTTTCGTGGGAGGATATGTGATGCGTACCTCGTTTAATTCTGCACACTAATTGAAGACATACCTGTTTATTGTACCTTTATTGCGGGTTTGAGTTTAGTTGTGATTATGCATATTGTCAATAATACAACATGTGGTTATCTAGAGCACTTTGATATTGTCATGTTGTAATATAAAAATTTCCTACTACCCGTTTCCTTAAAAAGAATAGCAAAATGAAAAAAAATACGTTATTAAAATTGGGGATGGGATGGGTTTGGTCGGGAGTGGGCTTGCCTTTACACTTTTTGACCTTTTGGCAAAAGTTCTTTTTCTTATATTTTTACAAAGAAAAATAAACTAACGAGTATACTCGATAGGATTAAAACAATAATGTATAAAATCATCAAATTTTTGCAAATATATTCATTATTACAATACATTACTTGGATGAAAATAATTTGCACTGTTTTAACACTATAAATTGTTTTTCTTATGAATGGCCGGAAATGAACACAACGTACAGATCTTTAGTCTATATACTTCCGCATTCCTTGACCATCTTGCGCTGGTCCGTGCACGGGCAGCGTTATCTGTGTGCACGAACACACATACTAACTAGATATACTTAGAATTCAAATACTAAACTTGATCGTCCTATTGGTGTGCAATTCCAGAGCAAAAAATAATTTATCAGAAACATCTACTTAGACGGACCAAGTGCCCGGGTCGCTGAACTCTGACTTCTTACGTATAGAAGGACGCCGGGAAATACCTCTATTTATTTACTTAAGAGTGCAGTGTCTGGGTTCGGGTTTACGTACACAATGCTAATTGTTACCGGAGTGCCTATACAATTACATGTATAGCAGTACGAAGCTTACTGCCCACTCCCCATCACAAGAGGAGTAGTACAGAAGCCAACTATAGGTTGTTAACCCTTTGTCTGTTTGTTTGTTTTTTATGTTATGTAGATACAACTGGTCTTGTTTGCTCCCCCCCCCCTCTCTCTCTCTCTCTCTCTCTCTCTCTCTCTCTCTCTCTCTCTCTCTCTCTCTCTCTGACATTGATGTTTTATTAATGTTTTGATATAACAAGGGATGAGTCATAATTCAGATCAGACCAAATTTAACATTTAACTTCAAATCATCGACAACAGCAAAACAATCTTTCTGCACGTTCGTCACAGAAAAAAAGTATTACAGAAAATACAAAAAAGGATGCAGCAGACAAATTATTGCTCAAAGGGGGAGGGGGGGAATGGGGGTCGCCAAACTTAAATGAATGTATATGCAGCTTTGAAACAGTCTGTGTAAGGTCGCCTTTTCAGATCAGCGATTCATAACCGTTGGATTTATAACTTGTCTAGATCGCCAAGTTGTAAGCGCATTTCGCACATTGCTAAGTGTCTAAAGTTCAACCCTAGGCTGGGGCGAAGGTTAACTCCAATAAATTTCCTGGTATATCTTTCCTTTTATGAAAACTAAATTACGCAATGTATGATCTTAATAATCAAACGGTCTTTGATATCGAACCTATGGAGCGTTTGCTTTATACCAAGGTCGTCTGTTCAAGATGGTCAAAAACGAGAAGAAACATAATGAAGTGTATTTCTCTGTCTGGAACAAATATCAGCTGACATATATTGCACAGATAGCAACTGAGACATGGCGAGACCCCGCCAGCTAAGGTCGTGTTTATAACCAGCCTGATGCACTGTGAACAGATCAGAACTGGTGATTTCCCTGCACATCTGACATGTTCATAGGTTTGAACATACTGCACGACAAAAATTGTTATACCTCGATCGTTTGAGCCCTTTCCCGCCCACACCATAATAATAATAATATTGTTCTGAGCTACTTTCAAAACCATGACATATTGCGCATAATCCTTGCACTGATCTCACAATTGGTTCGACCTTTTACCCTTGTCACAATACTAGTTAGCCTTAACCCTTTCCCAGTCACAACAAATTGCCCGGCCTCAACCTTTTACCTGGCCTTAATAAATAGCCCTTTAAATATATTGACCACAACATATTACCATTTACTCTTGCATTGACCACAACATATATATTGCCCTATATATTTTCCCACCCACAACATATAGCCTTTCACTTTTCCCAACCAAAACATATATTGCCCCTATTTTTTGACTTCAAACAACATACTGCCCTTACCCCTGTGCTAGTCACAACACATTGCCTCTAACCCTTGTCCCCCCTCTACATATTGCCCTCAACCCTCGCCCACCAACAGCATATTGCCCTTAACCTGAAAACAACACATTGCCGTTAACACTTGCCTGCCCACAGTATATCGTCCTTAACCCTTTACCTGACCATACTTTAGCCAAAATTTTAAATCATTCCCTCTCCAAAACAGTGGTCTTTTACTACAGCCACATCATTAATCTGAATCATTGCCCAGTCATAACGTATTTCCTTCAATTCTTCATCTGAGAACAACATCTTGCACATAAACCTTCTGATGGCCACGATATGGTTCTTAACCCTTGTCCTTCTGCAGTTGCTTGAACCTTTATCCTGTCAAAATCTATTTCCCATAGCCAGAGATCTTAAAATTGTCCTTCCATATTGTTAACTTGGACGTTTTTAAAATGATCTAGCCAAAACATTGGCCTGTAGCTTTGCTTGTCCAACACATACTAGTAATTATACTTAGAGTGATGGGCGGTCGTGGCCATTTTTGACTATATTGACCTTCTTAAGAAGATTTTTGTATAAAGATGTAGTAAAATATTCAAATTTTAAAGATCAATTATTTGATTTTTTTTTCTTAACTAAATAATAGTTTATAGCTACACTAATCAGGTCAAAAACTTTAAGGAAGATCTTATGTTAATTTATTGACCACACAACCTCCTTTATCCTTGCCTGGACAATTGAATTAGTTGTTATCTGTTATTGTCTCCTTCATAGGTTTCACCATATTGCCAATTCTTGCCCGACCTCATACAGCTTTTGCCCTGACATGACCCTGACATTCCGTTTATTTGACCTTGATTTATCATTGGAATCCCTTCTTTGCTGTATGACCTATTTCTCTCCTGTTTTGTGCAGACATTTTTATGTCGTGACCCATTTCTTTGCTACATCCTGTGCTTTACACAAGACACTTCCTCGTTGCACCGTTGTCAAACGGTCTATCTCCGCCGTCCACTTGGACTGAAGTGTTTGGTTCCTGTGCTGTTCAAGCACTTTATAATTTTTTACTTGTACCTCTATACATGCAGTGTGCAATGTTTAAAAGAATTCTCTATTCTCAAGTACATTAAAGCGAGAGTTGCTAGTATATGAGTTAGAAACAAAACTTCCTAGAAATTGAAAATGGGTATACCGGTATCTATTAAAGAAGAAAATGTTCATGCGGGTATGAAGGCAGCGAGCATCGCAGAAAAATGCAAAACCATTTTGTTGTGGTTGCAACAACCTTTCTTTATAGCACGTATGAACCACCAAAGAAAGCATTAAATTTACTATTTTTATATAATTTAATTCTGGTTGTAACGCGATATTTGATTGGATAGAAAAATTTAGTTAAAATTGTATAACCTGGTTTGCACGTCATAAGACACGTAACAATGCACCAACGTCAAAAACGTACTACTCCGATTGAGTTTGAATTTTGAACAGATTAATATCATTTTTAAAAGTCAAACGCACTCATTTTGTACAGTGAATTACAGAAAATTAAATTATAAGGAAGGAACTCAATATCTTCCCAAGTTATAATCGTATAACCTGGGTTGGAGCAATTTACTCTCTTTTATAATCCGCTTCGCAGAGTTCATTTCTTAATTATCCTAAGTAAGCTCGGTATGCTTAGTGTACATGTATCCTAAATGTCGACCTTAACGTTGCATAGAAGAATTAAAGGAGACTGGGTGTTCATCAAACTTATCACCAAATTTACCTTTAATTTTAGAGATGGTGTCTTTATTAATAAAGAATTATTTAGTAAAGGACAGATTCAATTATTTTTTAAATATATGTATATTTGTCTTTTTCTTTATATAGAGCTCTCCTTCTCAAATAGCCTAGGAATGGTCAAAATCATCCAACTCTCTCAAGTCAATTCTTTTTTAGATGGACGGTCTATCGGCACACCTCGGGCGTTTATAATCATGCAGAAAATGAGTATTTTGAAGTCTGACGTCAGTGTGTGCCCTCGCTGTAACTTATATTTCGATTGATCACAAAATAAATAATTCACGCATTGTCAACACAGGGCATCGATCCACAATGTAAACATTATTTATTGTATTAACTGAACACTGCTTAATTCTGCATGTAAACCCGCTTTTATTTTATTTCGCTGCGATACCTTTTCCCGAGAATGTTTAACTTGAAAAAAAAAAATAATGATAATTTTTATCGCCCGACCCTGTCTGTAAACTGTATCCAATTTGTTTATCTACATATGATCTGTCAAAAGAATTAGCTCCTGCGAACCAAATTATCCCTGAACAATAGCGAAATAAAGAGTTGGCTTACAGCAAAGCGTATGCCGGCAAATTTGAAGAATAAGTATATTCATATGCGAATAATTTGATTTTGTTTAAGTTTGTGATTCGGCTTTGATGATTTCGAGAAAATATCTACAGTATCTCGTATATAATTTGCAATATCTGAGAATGTAGATACATGTACTGTACACGGTCCTTATACAGATACACAAATTAAATCATTGATTTCCCTTATGTGTTATTCATCGGATGTCTTTTAATCACGTGATGTTGTGGCGTACATCGTCCGTCTGTATGGCCAAGAGTCCGCCATGTATACTAGGTCTGGGTAAGAGTGACCAGGGGACGGGATAATGGTGACATATTTATTGAGGTCAAAGCATGAGAGCATGAACACGTCAGCCGAGGCTTTATTCCACTTTGTTATATTTAGAAAGATTCTACTATATCTGTAACACATTATCAACCAGATCTAATAGATTCAAATACAGGTACGCGTTATCAGTGTCTGGACTTCCAGTATAATGATGTAATGACCCCAGGGGGTTTCGTGGTTTTTTTTCTAGCTTTGATACATACACCTTTGGTATTGATTCGTTATGTACTTTTTCACCTATATGCTGTACACGGGAAACATGTTTCAAGAAGCGTTTGAACATATTTTCCAACCAAAAAAACCACAGACACAAACCTGTATACATATATGTGATATATGTATATTATATACTATTAGCTCAACAGCTTCTCTCTCTCTCTCTCTCTCTCTCTCTCTCTCTCTCTCTCTCTCTCTCTCTCTCTCTCTCTCTCTCTCCATAAACACCTTGACAAAGTCGTCAATCACTAGAGGCCAATACATGTCCTGTACTTTCGACCCGCAATACTTTCCGTAATGTTTTATAATATTAATTTGTAAGCAGGATGGGCAAAGACAGGGCAACTCTAATTTAAAGTTAATAGGCTAATTGAAATGCTGATAGAGGTACTAAGTCTAAAAAGGTAAGAGTGCTGTCATTCTTTTCTTGACAGAGAGTGTGAAAGAAAGAAAGAATGAAAGAAAGGTGAGGGTGCTATCATTCTTTTCTTGACAGAGAGTGTAGAAAAAAGAAAGAAAGAATGAAAGAAAGGTGAGGGTGCCATCATTCTTTTCTTGACAGAGAGTGTAGAAAAAAAAAAGAAAGAAAGAAAGAAAGAAAGAAATGTGAGATTGTTTTCATTTTTTTCTTGAAAGATTGTGATAGAGAGAAGAGAGATATAAGTGCATATTAGTTTATTATTTGAATTGTATGCACGATGCCCATCAATTAAAATTTCTTTGGGATTAGATATTTTTCATTACGATATGAAATCAAGTCTTCTCCCATGCAAAAACTATGTGTCGGTATACAACTGTGTATTCTATATCCCATGCAAAAACTATGTGTAGGTATACAACTGTGTATTCTATATCCCATGCAAGAACTATGTGTCGGTATATATATATATATACTTGCACGGAACAACTCAATAGATCCGCCATGATTTTTAAAGCGATCAATAAATTTAAACTTGGTCAATAAGATATTACTGTTAGAGGTCATTTCTGTCTGCTCTACACAGTGAAATTTTCGTGTCCCCTTAAAATGTCTGATCTTGCAAGTTTGTGGAAGAACCTGAGGGAGAATGCCAGCAAGTCCCTGCTGAAGAAACACCTGACCCCCCACAGGTATGAAAAGCTGAAGGACCGCAAAACAAAGCTGGGAGGGACTTTAGCGGACTGTATACGCTCAGGTAGGACATTAAGGCGGGGGGAGGGGGTGGGGCGAAATAAGGTCATACAGTAATAAACGCTCGACCTGCATACACTCCAGGAAGACTCGGTGTAGGGAGGGTATACTGCAGGTAAAAAAGAGGGTGTATCTTTCAATTTCCATAAAAATACATAGACAGGCGCAAGAAAGGCGAAGGGTGACATGGGATCCGCATATCCATAGAGAATATATAGATATTTATTTGAAGTGTGTAGCATTTTATTCATCCTTATTGCTTGTGGTGCATAAATTATTTCATTGTATGAACTAATATTACTTGTAGTGAAAAAAAACTTGCAACATGAGGATCTGAGCAATAATGCACTTAATGCATCCATTATTTGTCATAATCTGATTACAATGTATTGCTTTAATGTGTATGTATGTTGAGATTGATGAGAAATAGATTTAAACTTACTATGTTTTCATTAAATAAATATTCGTTGGATACCAATTTTCGTGGATTTCGTTTTTAGATTGGTCAACATATTGTTCATGTGTATGTTTATCAAAGTGCTTTTTATAATACCAAATTGTGTTGATTATATCATTGGTCACGATTTTATGCATCCTTGAAAAGTTGCACTAAATCCACGAAAATTAATCCCCACAAATATCTAATGAAAACATGCACAGTATATATATATATATATATATATATATATATATATATATATATATATATATATATATATATATATACGTACGTGTGAGTGTCAGTATGATGGTAATATTCAACAGCGTGTACGATATTCGATTTAGATGAATGCTACAATTACAATGATGTTTCTAGGCTGAAGACGAATCCGAACGGGGAGAGGAGGGGGGGGGGGGGGGTGGCTCTAGGTGAGGGTGGGGAGTCAGCAACTATATACTATCAATATCTTTACAGCAATATCTTTACATTGATATGAATAAGGCTGAAAAAAACCCTCTGCCCCTCAACCTCTCCCTGTCGTCTAGCCTTATTTCATTTTATCTCTGACGGTGACATAATCCGGAATTCTTTATAAACAGACAAATATTACATAATGTAGCTAACTTAGTCGCAGGTAATGTTTTAGTTAATATGGACATTGAGAATGACATATGAAAATTTTCCTAAAACGGCACTTTTTATTTTCAGTGATATCAAAATTAAATCTGTCGATATGCCTTTTTCTGATTTGACTCAATCAATCAAATCGACTGATATATCCAGTACCATCTCTCTCTCTCTCTCTCTCTCTCTCTCTCTCTCTCTCACACACACACACACACACACACACACACCCTCACACACACCCTCTTCAGTTATAACTGACTGAATGTAAATTAATGTTAATTTCCTTTCAGTGCAAATTCTGTTACTGTATAGTAAAATGTTGAATCATAAAAAAAATACCACAACTTTACAACGCTGCATCACATTACAAATTCAGATAGTGCGCCACACTTATAGCGCTCGGTTTTGGGTTATGTCCACTGAAGAAGATTTACAAGACTTGGGTTAAATCTCCACGTTCTACTGTTCAATACTTATCAAAAGCAGATACATAGCGTACTTTAAAAGATCAATTCTTTTCTTTCAAAAATCAAAACTGGCTTGTTCGAGCACGTTTGCATTAAAGTTCCAACGTATAACGGAGTCTTTTAATTCAATTTACCGAGGATTAGCTTTGGGGACCATTTTATACATAGCAACAGCTCGGATTTTGGGATATTTTTGCTGTACAGTACGTAAAAATCGAAAGAAAAAAACACGTGTCAAAATGTATAAACATTACATTGAACAATTGGAAAGCTTCAATAAGAGAGAACCGCCCGTTCGAAAATTTCAACCCCAGATGCAAGGGACGGAATTGGAACAGCTGTGGGCAAATCTGAGCGAAGGAGAGAGCAAGTCCTTGCTGAAGAAAGACTTAACACCGGAAAGATACAAGTTACTTAAGGATAAAAAAACAAAACTTGGGGGCACACTAGCTGACTGTATTCGCTCAGGTAAGCTGTATTATGTACAGTTGTATGCATGAACGTGAACGCACGTGCATTTCCACAGGTAAAAACTCCTTTCCAAAAATAACTGATGTGTCCATTGACCTTTATATATTACAATAAATTTGAAAAAAAAAATATGAGTCATGCCTGAACGTACGCACGGTGGCCTGTGCCATTCAAGCCTTGATATCAATAGGCCGAATACATAGTACAATGACATTAGTATTAGTAGTCGTTGGCCCGACTAGCCAATGAAATCGCTCGTTACAATCGCGCACTGCCTAGGTAACGAATCGGAGACATCATACAAAACGAAGCGCAATGTACAAGAAATATTGTAGCGATTTAGCCTCACAGTCTGCCAGCCAGAGTGGGAAAAGCAACACACAAGAAAAAATGTCTGATTTACCAGATCTTTGGAAGAAACTTAGCGAGGGGGAGAGCAAATCTCTGCTAAAAAAAGACTGTACTCATGAGGTGTACGAAAAACTTAAGGACAAGAAAACTAAATTGGGAGGCACTTTGGCTGACTGTATTCGCTCAGGTAAGATAGAAAAAAATACCGGCATCTGAGATAGGTGTGTAAAACGCCCACTGGGATGAAAAATATTAGGCTTTTGTGTTTTGCTATAATAATACATTAAGAAAATACGCGTTAATTTCAATTTGTCTGATTTCCATTCATTTTTATTCACCGTTCCATTTTTTCTTTCCACCTTTGTACAATTTGCCCTGTTCGACCTTGCTTTATTTCAATGCAGTCGGTCATTGTGACGTCACACTTCAGTGCCTGTGATATCTTCCACAGAATAGTATAAAACAGCTTGGAGGGTTGCCAAATCAGCCTTTAAAAATATTGAACACCACCGCAGCGAAAAAAAATCCAGCATGCAATACAACCTCCAACATCTTGTCATTTGATGTACATAGACGATGTAGGGTAAAAAAAAAAAATAGACTTGCTCTTGTTACAAAGTAACCCAGGCTAAAAACGAAATGCACGATTTTTTCGCCCAGATGCGGGCATATCGAACTCCGACATTTATTGGCATATCGACGTGCGCGCAACTTACACAGTATAGATCAATGTTACCCCAAGGTCACTCAAGGGATAGGTGTAACATGGTTTTTGTCCATTGATTTTTATACTATATAACTTTAAAATACATCTTTTATGATTAAACTGTAAAATTTCCAGTAAAATTAATTTTTGGAATAAAAAAAATATTTGAATAGTATTATGTAAGAAAGATAAGCAATTTCACCGAGATTTTGATTTTAATCAGATATATCTCATCTTACAGTTAATAGAGTTATTGGTTGAATGAACTTTCCTGAAATTGATACAAGTTTTTAATATTCAAAAAGCACTGAAAAAATTGTATGGTTGAATGATAAACAATTCATGCAGATAAACATAACAATGGCTCACTTTTCAAAGAAAAATAAACAATATGGCAATATTATCATCATTGCCATTATCACTGAATGAATTACATTAGTTCTTCAACAGCTTCAGATCATCTACTAATGGATTCTTATTGTGGATCAGTTGTCTGATCAAGTGGTTGATTAACATCAATATACGGTATACCTGTGAGTAAACAGGTGTTCTTGATAAACCTGAGGAATGTGTGTGCGGAAGCGAGCAAGTTATGAACAAATATGATGGTGGGTCATATCTTCCAGACTTCCTGTTTGTATTAGCTACGTGCACTAGGGTCACCTTGTTATGGGGGATTTTGCAGTTTCCTCCTCTCTCTCCTCTCTCTCTCTCTCTCTCTCTCATTTCTTTGAATGAGACATAATGCCTGTGAATTTGACTTATTATCAATTTGCAAGAGACCCCAGTAATGAGGGGAAGGCATGAGACAGCAATTACTGGGTCACCTCGGGTTACAGTGCATTATTAATCATGTGAGAACACTAGCTGGAGCATTTCTCTGGCATGTGCTATCAACGAAAACACACTTGACCCCACATCCTTCTCTCTCCCTACAGTTTGATCTCTCTTTATCTGTCTCAAAACAGTTATTGATACAATTTTCTGAGAAAGGGGGAGTGAAATGTTGTACTTTATTTATTTTCATTCTCCCCCCCCCCCCCCCCCCCCCCCCCCCCCAAAAAAAATGAAGTAAGGGGTGAAAGCAGGGAAAATTGTGCATGATATATTAAACCCTTTCTGACAGTCTGTTTATACTTTCAGGTGCTCTGAACTTGGACTCTGGGGTTGGAGTGTATGCCTGCGACCCCGAGGGATATGAAGTGTTCAAGGAGCTCCTTGACCCAGTCATCATGGACTACCACAAGGTGGACAAAGTAGAACACCCCCCATGTGACTTTGGACCCCAGGACAAGCTGGGATTCGACCCACTAGACCCAACTGGCGAGTTCATTGTATCCACCCGTGTGCGTGTGGGTAGGAGTCATGAGGGGTACCCTTTCCCCCCTGTCTCTACCAATGAGGTAAGTACAATGGTGAAAGCACTGAGGCTCTTGATCTATGTACTGCTTGTGAATTGGGGCTACTTATTTACATATTGTATTAAGTTTCTTAGCTAAACATAGCATATATATATATATATATATACACACACATGAAAAATGTTTCTGTACAGTTAACAGGGTTACATTAGATAAATTGTTGATGAAAATGTCTGCTTTGCATATTCTAGGGCAATTAGATGCAGCAAATTCACCAATTTGTTGTCAGTGTGTGAAGTAAATCGAATAAACCTGTATAAAACAATTGTTTACTAAATTATAAGGGTTTTAATAACGCACCGGAAAGAAAGAGGGAGGAGGGAGAGACAGAGAAATGGATAGACAACACAGAGAGAGAGAAAGTGAGGGAAAAAGAGAGATAGAGGGGAGGGAGAGACAGAAATGGACAGAAAACAGAGATAGAAAGTGAGGGAAAAAGAGAGGGAGAGATAGAGGGGAGGGAGAGACAGACAACACACTCAGATGGTTCATGAACTGGAAATTCAAATTTCCGTGTTCACATTGCTGTAGGTTTTTCATTACAATAAAGAATAAGGTGGTTCCCTACTTTAATATTGTCAATGTTACATGACATTTTTAGTACAAACTTTCCATGGATTCCATCTAGAGCCAATAATCTACAAAATTTGAAATGTACTCAGACCCACTTCAGTACATCTGCATCAGTATGAATGGTTATAAATAAACAGAGCCACAAAAAATTCTTGCTACACAACATACATACATCTTAACAGTTAAGAGGCAGGGAATCCTTCACTTTTACAATTGTAAAATCTTTTCCAGAAGTGAAGAATACATCCCCTACAAAGATATTCACACAAGACTCCTTAGAAATATTCTAGCGTGCAATAAACTCTCTGAACACACTTTGATGCTTACTATTACAGAATACACAGTCATCTGTGTGATTTCTTTCAAATTATGCAAATTTAATTGTTTAATGTTGGAGAGTTAAATCTAGGAGCATCAAGAAAAGCAGATTGGCAAAAGCCCTGAAAATAACCACAAGTTTTTTTTTCTGGCCGTTTGTAGCAACGCAAGGATATGGAAAATAAAACCATTGCCGCTCTAAATGACCTGACGGGAGAGCTGAAGGGGAAATACTACTCCCTGGAAACCATGACCCCCGAGGAGAACCAGCAGCTCATTGATGACCACTTCATGTTCAAGAACAACGACAGGTATGTACACATTACAAGAATTGCTGTATAACTGGTAATTTTGGGGGGTGCTAATTTTTGTGTTTTTTATTAACAAAAAAAAGTAGTTTTGTAAGTTTCCTGCCATTCATTTTGTTTGCAGTTTTTCCATTGACTACTGTAAAACAATACATATTTTTTCCTTTTTGATTGCGTTTTTTGTTGAAAAGATAAAAAGGCAACATTTTGCCCAAAAAATAAATAGTATCTGAAGAAAATCCAGATACACATTAATAGCTAAGCTAACAATTGTGAAAAATTCAGAAACTCCTGTTTTGGATTTGCTGTAACATGTGACTGTGACTTTAATGGAGATATGACTTTTAAATAGTCTTAATTGATTATTCACTTAATACAGTGCAAAGTCTTAAGAGTTTGGATAAGGATTTATTAATTCAACAACCACTTATTCATTAAAAATAATTGATGATCAGGATGTTGAAAGACGCTGGTGGTTACAATGATTGGCCCCAGGCCAGAGGAATCTTCTTCAACACCAACAAGACTTTCTTGTGCTGGATCAATGAGGAGGATCATATTCGCCTCATCTCCATGCAGAAGGGAGGTGATGTGGGAGAGGTCTACAGACGGCTTGTTTCTGTAAGTGCATGGGAGTTAGATACTTTCAATTCCTTTTTTTACACAAGTACTTAATTCCGTGATTCCACTGTTTTGTATCAAATCGTAAAAATATAAAATCGTGAGGCACCATTTTTTGTTATAATTTCCTATTGTTCATTACCGTCTGAAAAATTAAAGCGAGATTTAAAAATCTGCATGGATTACTTCTTGGAATTTTAAGCGGATATTAATTCCTCGCGTTTAATTAGGAATCTATGGTTTATCATACAAAAGGTTGTAAAAGATCGGGTGTTAAGTGTTTCAGGTTTGCATTTTATATGCAGTAGTTCAAAGCTTGCCTTTTATAAGCTGTTGGGTTTATTTTGGTGAAAATAATCAGGATAAACATCAATTAATTTTGATTCCATTGGACTGTTGCCTCCATGTCTGTGAAAAAAATTGACCAGAATGAGTATTGAAAATGTTTTGTTGAGTTGGGGATTCTACACTCTACTAAATTCTTCATTTTATGACAGGCCATCAAGCAACTGGAGAAGAAGCTGACCTTCGCCTACAGTAAACGCCATGGTTACCTTACCTTCTGTCCCACTAACTTAGGAACCACGCTCCGAGCCAGTGTACACATTAAAGTCCCCAAACTCGCCAAGAACGAGGAAGTCCTGAACAAGATCTGTGCAGACAACCAACTCCAGCCTAGAGGTAAGTCCTAAATAGTATCTTGGCAGACAACAAACTCCAGCCTAGAGCTAAGATTAAGGACTACTGGAGGTCCCTAGAAAGAAGGAAGGGGAACTTGAGCCCCCCTCCAAACCCACCCCCGGTGGTAGTGGGGGTGGGGATATAGGGAGATCCCTCCCAAGTTGTTAATACTGAGTGCAAGGGCAATAACTCTTGATTATTATTATTCTTTTATGTGTGTATATGATAGTATCCTTTTTTCATGTATATCAAGTTCAGAGAGAATAAGTTTTGATTTTTATTTCTTCTCAAAAATGTTGAAAAGGGAATATGTTTAGATTGCATTGTAACTGAGTAAGTTTTTCGTTTCCTCTCTTAGGAATCGACGGAGAGCACACAGAGAGTGTTGGAGGAGTATATGACATCTCTAACAAGCGCCGTCTGGGACTCACCGAGTACCAAGCCATGCAGGAAATGTACAACGGAATCAAAGAAATCATCCAGGCCGAGAAGAACGCCAAGTAAACAGGAAGTGCGGACATTTTCCCCCACTGTGTGTGACCAATCGTTTGTCAGGCAGGCGCTGATCTTGCTGATTGCCTCCCGGAAGAACTTGCTTTCTGCTATCTCTCTTGTGGCCGAATTTCTTTCATGGTGCAGATTTGTCCAATTTTTTTTTGAATGGAGATTTGAGAAAAAATCCTTCACAGTATTAGAAATATTTATGATATTTAAAGACAACAGAAAAAAAAATTGATTTGGAAATACTTTTTTATTTATTATGTATTATTTGGTTGTGGAACGTATACTTAATATTTTCCTGTGTCTAACAATGGTTAGTTTGTTTTTTTTGGAGTAAAAATCTTTGACTTGTTTGCATATTTTGTTAATTAGTTAAGAGAAGATCCCTGATCCTTATCTATTCCAGGTGCCAAAGGGTGTGATATGTCATTGAAGCTGTAGATCTCTAGTTGTATGTGGACTAGTGGACAGATTATTGCTAAGTTATATATTTTTTTGATAACTGTGATATTTTTTCTATATATTAACAAGGAGCTGTGTTATGTTTTACCGTAGGTCTGTGTTTTCTTTCCCAGGGAGGCAAGATGTGAAGGTGACGCCATTTTGTTGTGTGTGACATTTTTCCTATTCCATACTGTTGTTACTATAGAAACATTTAATAAATTGTTTTCCACTCCTTTTCACGCTGTCTCTTCACTTCGGTAGAACGTGATAGTTAAAGGTTTCCTTTTTGATGAACTTAACAATAAAATAACTCATTTTGTGTGCCTCTCTGAAAATTCATGACATTTAAAGGGCAATAACTCTATTTACTACAAAAGTTCTTTAAAAAATGATTTGGAAGATGAAGTCTTGAATCACGAGAGATTGTCTTCAAGATGATCAAGAGTATCAAAAAAGGAAATATTACAAAGTTTATATCTTTTCATATGGTAGAATGAAAACCCCCGTTCCTTTTTCCTATTTTGATGATGACAATAATCATGTTAGCAACCCAATATCTATTGTCTATTCTTGTTTGGGATTTTTTTGGTGAGCTCACAAAAATTCATTCACTGACACTGATACTATTTTCATGTGATGAATGAAACCTGATCTATGGAAATTTTGTCTTTCAAAGACCTTAACTTTAAGAAAACTCGATGGTCGTGGCTATTTTAGACTATTGATCTCTTTTAACCCTTATGTACGTATAGCGGATCAGAGAAAAGGAGGGGCAATCTTTTATTCCATACTAATGAATTACAGATAATGTTGCGATCGAGGAAAAATCCTTCTATCTCCCAAAAAATAGATCAATATGGATATATGGATTAAACGCGGAAATTTTCAACACTTATGATGAAAAGGACCTGAGAAAGGATATAGGGGGGTTTTCATTCTATGTCAATGGATTACACATAGTTTGTACCGTATATGTACAGTACATGTAGCTCTATAGATCCAACACGATTGTCTTGCTGCATGAACACAGTATATTGCAAACCAACAGTTTTCTGTGACAGAATATACTTTCATACCACTGACACCTGAGCTTATATATTTTTCTTATCATAAAAATATATACCCTCTAAGTAATAATAGTGTACTATTAGGTATATAGGGGGTATATTTTTTATAATAAGAAAAATAAATAACTTTAGATGCCTGTGAACTATACATGATTTGACAATAGCTTTTATGAAACAAGTGGTCCTGAATATTCACCGTTTTAAAAAAATAAACATTTGTACGATTATTCTACTTAAGAAATGAACTCAATGTTTACCCAAGATATACGAGTATAACCTGGGTTGGGGCAGTTTACGCTTTATAATCCGCGAAGCGGATTATAGAAAAAACGTAAATTGCTCCAACCCAGGTTATACGTGTATAACTTGGGTAGATATTGAGTTCATTCCTTATAATTTAATTTTCTGTGATTTACTGTACAAATTGAGTGTGTTTTTCTTTTAAAAATGATATAACTCTGTTCAAAATTCAAACTAACGTCAAACGGATCAGTACGTTTTTGACGTTGGTACATTGTGACTGTCTTGTGACGTGCAAACTAGGTTATACAAATTTAACGTATTTTTTCTATCCAATCAAATACTGCGTTACAACCAGAATTAAATTATATATTATTCTCTCTCTCTCTCTCTCTCTCTCTCTCTCTCTCTCTCTCTCTCTCTCTCTCTCTCTCTCACACACACACACAGTTAATACGGTACAAGCAAAAAATAAAATATTAAAAAAAAACAACCGCTGAAAATAATTAAAAAAAGTTTTATGTATCGATGTCTTATCAAGCTGAACTGAAATTATTCACACGGATAATCTGTACACAAACAAGTGTCTGACTATTTAATAAAATCTAAAATCCACTAAAATTTAAGGTACAATGAGTGATGATTGGTCCAGATGCGTTCGAACAATTTTACAAGTGTCTATGCTAAAAGTGTAGATCTAAGAAATTCTGACACTTATCAACTTCGGAATTCCTCCTCTTCAGCGAGAGGTCCGAAACAATTCTTTTTTTTTTTCGACTTATAAGCTCCAAACCGTCATTTGTGGTTTATGGAGAAACCGGTCGTTAGGCCAAATAAAAAAATACTTTTGTTTCCCCTAACGCGACTGACCCAATTAAATCCCGCCGACTGAATTTTTTTACCACATTAAACAGAGATAAAATTTTAACTGAAACTTGATTTTACCCGAATCCGTTTTTAGCAAAATCACATATTTTTTTTTGTTTACAATCATTTTTGTAAGCCTTGGTCATCAACAGGAGCGAAATACTCGCTTTTTGATTGGTAACTTCCCCGGAATTTCCTCCAAAAGAGAAGCTGAAGTACCATGTATTCTGAGTTTACGATTGTGTAAATTAACCCCAGAGGCAATAAAATTATAATCAGCTGATTCAAAAGGCGTTGTCATAGCCTCAGTTAATTCAAGTTGTGATTGATAACTCTCGGCTGTCTTATCTTTAGGGGTTATAAATACGGGTGTTGCAACCACATACTGTGCATTGAAAATTAAAACCGATGTTTATTACTTTTGGTGTTGATATTAATATTAGTTGATATCTTGTAATTAGTTAATAACTCTACCAAATTAATGCTTAAAAAATCATAAAAGCGTTTGTCTACAGTTATCTTCAAAATTAAAAAGATCCTCTTCATAACGGTTGTAATTGGGTCAAAGGGTTGGAATATTACCTCCAAAATATACAGAAGTACAGAGACAGATTTTATTTGTCATTTAGCTATATTGTAACACAATTACAAAATATTTCTCTATAAAATGTATGAATACATCAAATAAATTGAATTTAACAAATTGGATAAGTTTTTAAAAATTTTAGAGGTTGTTTTATTTTTCATTGACTTGCTTCTATAGTTAAGGTTGAATTTGTGTACATCATTATTCCAGTAGCGTTATGCCGCTGTCAAATAATGGAAGTCTCCCTGATTTCTCAAATTTTTCCCTATTTTTCTGTTAGGGAGAAGTGAAGTCTGCATAAAATTTTGCCCCAGGTTGGTCCCTGTGATATATTTCGATGTTTAAATATTTGAATAGGTACATAATAACTAGGATTTGTGATTTTACGGAATTACATATAACTAAGATTCCATATGCTTCCTTAACACCCCCGCGTGCATTGTGAAAACTGATTTAAACAGTTCTCTTAAATTCACCAAATTTCAAGTAGACCAAAACGAAAGAGTTGGTTTTGGTAATGACTATACTTAAAGTGAAATTGGGTAAATTAACAAAAATCTTTATTTTCTAAATATTTTTTTCTTCCCTGGAATTATCTTTCAAATTTTGGGTTAATATTTCTTTGTGTAGACGCCTATTTTTTTTTTTTTATTTTATCAAAGAAAGATATTCTCTATAAGTGTATGAAGATGCATGAAGTTTTTTTTTTTATAAACTTGATATTGTATAATCATTAAATATGACTTCATAAACATTTACATTTATTACATAACCTTATCAAATACTATTGTTTTAATATACTTTTAGATATTTTATAAACCAAAGTTTGGGGAATAAATTGATACTTTGTAGTCATGTGCATTATCATTAAAATGATATTTAAATATAGGTTAACATGTACATCGATATTGAAATGTCCGTGTTAGAGAAATTCGAAGAAGTTATGAAACTGGTCAGTTTTTAGGTCAAACTGCGCATCGTCGCATTGTATACGTGAACACCGCTACACACTTGTCTCCTCACATACAGTCATAAAAACAAATGTACACCCACATATTGTTATTGACTGGAAACTATTTATATCTTGTATTTTAATAGATTGTGTAGTCTCTTGTAACCTTAAATTTATATTCCACTGGCTGACTTTCTTAGCTGTTAAAAAAGCTAACCTTTGAATCTTGTCAGGCACATCTAGTCATTAAAACAAACATGTTTAAATTCAAAACAAACAATATTAAGTTGTGAATTTGATATTAAATTTGTTTTACATTTCATTGGTACAAGTATAACAATTGTTAACAATTGGTCATGTTTTTTAGTTTTGTAATTAATAACATTATTGATTGATATTTTAATTGTTAATTTTGATTTATAATATACGTATTTTCAATTGGTTTGGTTTGAACATATTTTATTGTAAAGTTGGCATATACAATAGGATCGGGCACAAGTTCTATAAAATTAAAACGCCCTCTCCTGTGAAATTTTGACATAAAATTTACACTATTACGAAAAAATTACAATATGCCCTGGTAGAAAAAAAAATATTTACATACTTACCTACTCAACTTCAAAATTTAGGGTCGGGTTAGGGGAAACATAGATAATTTTAATGACTGCCTTACCCTCTTTTTTTTTTAAACAATAAAACGTGTTAGCGGGCTATGTAATTTTTTTCTGCAATGTAATGATAGCTACCTTCATAGCTAGCTAGCATGAATCATCAAAGAACGCTTTTTTCATATTTACTACAGGCACCTGACGTTATAAATTTTTCTCATAATAAAAATAAATACCCTATACCTAACAAGACATTATTAGTTATAGGGTATTTATTTTTATCACATGTTTATCTCAATATGCGGTGGATATCACTCACGTCATGAGTCATGTAATATTCTTTTGATATTCCACTGTGTGTTCTTACGCCACATGACGTCATATTTAAACATTACGTAGCTTCGGGCGGATGATTGACGTAGAATGAAAAAGTAACAAAATAATTCAGTTGAAAAGGGTTGAGTTGTAAATGTGAAGCATTTACTGCTGTTGTAATTTTTTCTTCCATGAATAGATGAAAACATGCTTGAAAATGAAATGTTTGTTTGTTAATCTTTAGGGAACTTTTTTCCGTGCGTAAAGTTGTTTACGTCTTGTAGTGTATGTGTTGTGCGGTTCACAAGTATAGCTTTTATAGAAAAAAATGAGGTTTAACAAAATACGTGGTAAAACATGTGATAAAAAGAATCTCTCATGATTTGCAATGGTATATAATTTTTATCCAACTCTTTGTGTGTTTTCTAGAAAACACAAAACTCGTTGGATAAAAATCATATACCATCGCAAATCATGAGAGATCCTATATTATGAGAAAATTTATAATTAACGTCAGGTTCCTGTGATATTTACATCTCTTTTAAGAAATTAATAAAATTGATCGTAAAAAGTTAGTAAAATTAACTAAATCATTGTTAATGTACATCAGTACATTAGCTAAATGAAACAGCCAAACCATCTTCTATGGGAATTCGAGTCGATCTGACATCATCACGATTATCGTGCAGTCCCTAATTTTTCATACTTACCTCATTGTAAGTAGAAATTAACTAAATTATTGTTAATGTACATCAGTACGTTAGCTAAAAGAAACAGCGAAACTGTCTCCTATCCACGGGAATTTGAGTCTGATACCATCAACATGATTATTTCGTACAGTCCGTGATTTTTCTTATAGTTGGATGAAGGTCGATCTCGACCAATCGATAAACGGGGCGTGTATAGATCTCAGTCCTGTCAGTTTCTACAGAGCTATGAATATATTGCAATCAATTTCTGCAAAAATAGAGGGAATCATACTTGGTGGATGAAATATGAAATAATGAAAGTACGCGCCTTAACTTCTGTTATCTTTCATAAAAAATGCTTTTACTTGTAAAAAAATGTGAAATTTCCCACCAAATGACGTGAAAGTGTGATGACGTCATATCACAGTATCTAAACAACACAAGTCAACAACAACCATTCGTTCGTTGCGTTTTAGTTGCGTTAGTTCGTTTTTTTTGTTTTCTTTGTTGATCATCTCAACTCATAACAATTTCCAAGATGTCGCTGGAGGAATTATGGAACAAACTGAAGAATGCAACCGACTGCAAGTCTCTGCTGAAGAAACATTTGACCCCAGAGGTTTACCAGCAGCTCAAGGATAAGAAAACAAAGTTCGGTGGAACACTCATCCATTGTATTCAGTCAGGTATGTACATTTAATAAGTAAATAATGTTGCAATATGTATATCATTGAGATTTTAATACTGCGCTGATCTGGATAGGCCTAATTAATGAAATTAATATTTTTTGACATCTCGCCTGTAGATCGTTTTAATACAAGTTTGCATAAAATTTTGATTTTTTCAGAAACGCATTTTAATCCCTTTTTTATGGTTAGTTAAACAATAAAAATGCTTTCCATTGTGATACATGCGGGATATGAAGGTGTGCATGTGAGAACCTAATGTTGAGTACGGGATTTTCATGATTGAAAAATGACAGATCCCAAACTCCTTTATTTGTTGTAATTATACACTCGCGTGTCAAAAGTAATGTCTTTTCCCCATTATATTTCTTTGAAAACAAAACTTATCTTAAAAAGATTTTCTGTTGCTATTTTTGCCAGATTTTATAGAAATTAATATTGATTAATTAAAGTAGATTAAATTTGCACCTTTTGATATGTATGCATTGAAACAGTTTTTTAAATACTAATTTGTAAAATTTGACATTTCAAACACAACACACAGATATTTTTAAAAGCTCTATTTTTAATATAGATATATCTTTTACGCAATATGTGAGCCGAAAAAACTTAATTTGGAGTGTGAATATCAGATCAAATCTCAGCCTCAGGAACTGTATGATGCCAAAAAACTATACTCTGTCCCGAGTTTTTGATTCCACCACTTTTCGCTTGATATTTCGATAATCATAAATACCTTTGTGCTCAAACTATGTTCATCCACTATGATGGATCCTCGATTCGCATTTTGCTTAATTACTCGATATTTATAAATACCTCAGGATTCAAATGATGTTCATTCAAAAGTATGAAAAATTTCTGCGTTAAAACGCCCCCTTTAGCATATCAGGTTTCAATACACAGTTAAAAAATATTTATAATGGGATATGTTTACATCTTTTCTCCATTCGGAATTACTCGGAATACCTCGCACAATTTTTTAACGTTATCATCCGGGCTATTTCATAGCTGATGCAATGCAAAATCCCCGTAGACTTTCTATTTTGGCTTGTGTATTGAAACCTAAAGCCGCAGAGGGGGAGTTTCAAAACAGATACATTGTAATCTGGACATTTTTCATATTAGTGGATGAACGTACTTTGGACACAAAGGTATTTATGATTATCGAAATATCAAGCAAAAAGTGGTGGAAGCAAAAACTCGGGACAGGGTATAGTATCTTTACTTCTAAATAATTATCTAACGGGAGACTGTGTGCAATGATTTGATGAGAAACTGATTTTTTTTTTTTACTTCGCTTGATGGGGTTCTAAATCAAATGAAATTTCAGATTGTGAAATGTATTTCAAACTAGACAACTCATTACATTTCATATACTAAGAAAGGTATTTTGTTCTAATTTTTTTCAACAAATGAAATTCTCAGATATATGCCATCACTTGAAACTATGTGTACATGTATTACAATGTATATAAAGACAAGAATACAAACAAGAAAATTCCCTGAGAACAAAAAGTCCTTTATACGTGAAATTTTTAGTTGTAAGTTTCATGGAAAACACAGAATGTCCAACAATGGTTTAAATCAATTCTTTCCTTTAGAGATATGGTTTAAATAATGTTTTAAATAGAGTATAAAGTTTCTCTAAATTCTATTGAACCATCTTTGAGAAACATTTGAACGTACGCATAATATTTGTTTACTTATTTCTTTTTACAAAATTAAAACGTAAAAAATTGCAATTCGTCAATTTTAAGATAAATGTAAAGAGAAAGAGACTTTAGTTATTTCGGAGATTGATCCCGGGTCACCTAATGAAAAACAATTAATCAAGTCATCGGGACCGTCGCTGGGAAGCATAAGAGTGTATATCTTGCCAAATCATGTAATTTACTAGTATTAGATAATTACTTAAATAAGTTCTATGTATGCCATGATACATATGTTCAATTTTCAGCTTATGCTTTATGGTTTAAAATTAGCAAAAGTCTTTTTAATACATGTGAAGATGTACTTTTTGGAGCTTGTTATATCCCGCCTGAGGGAAGCAAATATTCTTCAAATGACTGTTTTTTGGAGATTGAACAAGATTTAGTCAATTTATCAAATGACAACAAATATGTTTGTTTAATGGGAGATTTTAATGCTAGAACAGGTCACCGGGCTGACTTTTTTACCCCTGACCATTTTTTGAGTCAGGTAAATATATGTGATGATTTTTCCTATAATGAAACTGAGGTTCGCTCTGCTATTTTTAAGGAGCGTTCAATACCTTTACAAAGAATTGTCCAGGATTCTACAGTAAATAACTATGGATATAAACTAACAGAATTTTGTAAAAATAACGATGTATATATTGTTAATAGCCGGGTAGGAAACGATAAAAATGCTGGTGCTGTTACGTGTAGAAATTGTAGTACAGTTGACTATGTTCTAGCAAGTGCAAATGTATTTGAAATATTAGAAGATTTCGATATACATGATTTTTGTAACCTTTTTTCAGATGTACATAACCCAGTGTCTTTTTCTCTGTCTACTTGCTATTTATCAAGAAACATTTCTACAGGTAAAAATCACTCAGGTGTAAAATTATGGTGCCCCGATAAAGCAGACCAATTTCGAAGCAATATTGACGTCCAAGCTGTCAAATCTATTGAAAATTATTTGAATGAAATAAGTAATTCCCCCGGCGATCTCTGCAGTGACAATATCAATAAGGTAGTTAAAGACATCTGTACTGTATTTACAGATGCAGCCCGGGATACTTTTGGACCCTCACATTTCTCTCCTTGTATTGAAAAACATAATAAGCCTTGGTTCAATAGAGAGTGTAAATCTGCTAGAAAACAATATCATTTAGCAAAGAGCATGCACAACATGTCTAAAACGGACGATAACAAAAATAAACTTAAAGAAAAAAGTAAAATTTATAAAAAGGCCATGGACAATGCTGTAAAAACATACAATACTGGTATAACCCGTAAACTTATGCAATTGCGATCAACAAATACAAAAGATTTTTGGAATATCCTGAACTCCTCAAAAAGGGATTCTAAGAGCCCGGTAAATATCAAAGATATGTTTGATTTCTTTAAAAATATCAATGAAGGTAGTTTGTCCCCTGATAGCGATACTCTTCACGAACCCCAGGTAGATGGAAGCTCTAACGAATTACTGAACTGCGAAATTAACGAGTCGGAAATAACCGACGCTGTAAAGAAACTCAAAAATGGTAAAGCTCCCGGCTATGATAATATTGTTAATGAGCATATTGCCTCTACTTTGAATACATTCCTACCAATTTATAAGTTGTTTTTTAATGCTGTATTTGATAGTGGGCTGGTACCAGAGGAATGGCTAGTTGGTATTATTAAACCTATTTATAAGAACAAGGGCGATCCCACTTCTCCTGAAAACTACCGACCCATTACGTTACTAAGCTGTTTGGGTAAATTATTTACGTCCATTTTAAGTAAGCGTTTAGAATTGTTTTCGGAAGAGATAGAACTGATCCATAATAACCAAGCGGGTTTCAGGAAAGGTTTTTCTACTTTAGACCACATTCTTACTTTACAATTTTTATCCAATACGTTGATGAAATGTAAGAAAAAACTGTTCTGTGCTTTTATAGATTTCAAACAGGCGTTTGACACTGTTTGGAGAAATGGTTTATGGTGCAAGCTCTTAAATTATGGTATTAATGGTAAATGTTTTAAATATATTACAAATATGTATAAAGGTATTAAATCACTCATCAAGATGAATGGCACGGTATCCGACTTTTTTTGTTGTAATGTTGGAGTCCGCCAAGGCGAAAATTTGTCACCATTTTTGTTTTCATTATACATAAATGATTTAGAAAATTATCTTGTTGAAAAAAATATTGCTGGTCTGCAAAGTTTTACCACATCAATAGAAAATGAATTATGTATATATATAAAACTGCTTGTACTTCTTTATGCAGACGATACTGTTATCTTGGCGGAATCTGGCGATGATTTGCAGAACGCACTGAATGAGTTTGAATGTTATTGTAAAGAGTGGAAATTAAATGTTAATATAGATAAAACAAAAGTATTAATTTTTTCCAAAGGACGAATGTGTAAAAGAGTTTTTTATTTTAACGATAGAGTTTTAGAAATTGTTAAAGAATTTAAGTACCTTGGCATTATATTCTCAAGAACTGGCTCTTTTTTAAAAGCCAAAAAACATTTATGTGACCAAGCCCAAAAGGCAATGTATGGTGTCATTAGAAAAATTAGACAATTTAATCTACCAGTTACATGTCAGTTAGAACTCTTTGATAAAATGGTTGTACCTGTATTGCTGTATGGTTGCGAAGTATGGGGTTTTGAAAAACTTGATAGTATTGAACGTGTTCACCTAAAGTTTTTAAAGCACATTTTATGTTTAAAAAGTAGTACTCCAAACTATATGGTTTACGGAGAAACAGGTCGTTTTCCTTTATCTGTAATTGTATTTACTAGAATGGTATCATACTGGTGTAAATTAATTTCTAGGACGAATTCTAGCATTACAAATATATTATACCGGCACTTGTTGAATCAGACTGAAAATACAACCAGTACTAACCCTTGGATTGATTGTATTCGTCAGGTTTTTAACTCATGTGGTTTATCAAATGTTTGGCAAAGCCAGTTTTTAAATATTGTTAACCAAAAATGGGTTTCAACGGCAGTTAAACAGAGATTACAAGATCAATTTATTCAAAAGTGGCATGCTGATATAAATAATTCATCAAAAGGAGTAATATATAAAATTTTTAAAACAAATTTTGGATATGAAAAATATTTAGATATTTTACCCCTGAAATTCAGAAAAATTCTTGGTAAATTTCGTACTTCAAATCACCATCTACCAGTTGAACTGGGAAGATGGGAGGGTATCCCATTAAATGAAAGATTTTGTCCTCTCTGTAATACCAAACGTGTAGCCGATGAATTTCATTATATTTTAGAATGTGATGCAATATCACAAGTCCGGAACAAGTTTATAGACAAAAATTTTTCAGATAGACCTAATGTGTTAAAATTTTCGTATCTTATGACAACATTTAACATGAAATTGCTGAGAAAATTGTGCATTTTTATAACAAAGATATACGAGGTAGTCTGTCCTCCATGAGTTTCGCTTTGTATAACTTTTCCTAACTCTATAACCTTTATATTATTATATGTTTACCTCTGACCAATTTATATGTATATTTTAATGTTATTTTTGTCCTCATGTACCATATGTTTGAAATGGTTTTGAGCGAATAAATGAACTTGAACTTGAATTTGAACAGCATTGTCTATAAAAAATAATACATCGGCAAAACGAAATGTAACCTGGGTATATGCAAACTGAGGGTTAAAAACATTGATTTTAAATCCTTACTGGATTTCCATAAATATTTTTATAAAATTTGAACCAAAAACGTGAGGGAGAAATCCTACTATGGAGTAAAAACTACTATATATTAGTAGCTCCCCCCCCCCCCCCTTTAGTAGCTCAAGGTTACTATATAGTAGGATTTCCGGGGGGAAAAAGCTACTAAGGGGGAAAACTGCTATACAACACCGGTTAATATTTTCGGACTAGCTAATATTACTATTGAATATTCGTCTATTTAAGGAATGAATTCAATATTTATTTGTTTTATACGATATAAAATGGTTTGGGACAGTTTACGCAGTTTTCGATGTAATGCAAAATCCCCGTAGACTTTCTATTTTGGCTTGTGTATTAAAGCCTGAAGCGGTAGAGGGGCGTTTCAAAACAGATAATCTGGACATTTTTTATATTAGTGGATTGACATAGTTAGAGCACAAAGGTATTTATGATTAAGCGAAAAGTGTCGGAAGCAAAAACTCGGGACAGAGTATAGCAGTAACATATCGAAGACATGTTCTGTGCCTAAAATCAATGAAGACGTAATAACGCGTGAATCAAACGTTGTTTTGGGACGTTTGGAACATTGTCTTAAATTTTTTCATAATTCTGAAGTGGAAAATATCACAGGAGTTCCGAGAGGGGTGCAATACGGAACGGCATCAGCCCTGCAGATCGATATCAGCCCTGCAGAATCCGTATCAGCTCTTGAGGCTGTTACGGGTTTATATTATTTTATAATGTTAGCTGTATCGCATAACTATATGCGAAAACCCTGTATTTATTACTAAGTATGCAATAGAAAATTATATCAAAACAATTCTGTAAAGATTAATTCTATGACTTACCCGAGACAATGCATACATGTTTATATAATGTAATAGTAAAATTACATCTTCGAAAATTTTACGTTCATTGAAATATAGGCTGTAAGAACCTGGACAGCGGTTGTGGGATCTACGCCAGTGACCCCGAGGCATATGACGTGTTTAAGGAGGTGCTCCACCCCGTCATAAAGGACTACCACAAAGTGCCCGAGATCAAGCATCCTCAACCAGACTTTGGCGATTTAAACAACCTCGGATTTGGCGACCTTGACCCGAGCGGAGAGTACATCGTGTCTACTCGGGTCAGGGTCGGACGTAGCCACGCCAGCTTTGGGTTTCCGCCGGTGGTCAATGCCGAGGTTAGTTATAAAGCTATGTGTGTCATATCAAACAGTATTTCTGCCATGTTTGAAACAAGAGTCAGTTTGTCAGAATCAATGATGAGCTGTATGTAAATTTTGAATTTACTGGGTGGGTGTAAACACATTACAGTCACCATTTTTCAAACATTTCAAAAATTAAAATTACTGATATTTTAAGTTTTTAACTTTTATTTTATCATAAAAACACCGCTTGTGCTCCTAGTGTGTGCGTCATATTATACATATCGATTTTTCAAGTGATGGCATGCAGACTGTGCAATACTGTCAAGTTGTAAATTTTGTATTTGCTGCCTGTACTAAGTACTAAATACGGCACTTTATAGTATTTATTACATGACAACACCATACGGCGCAAAACATCTATACGTAATTGTTATTGAACACGCCCATTATAGGCAATACGCCAACGATGGAATTACTGAAAAATGAAAATGAAATTACAAAGACAATCAAAAATATAAATTTCATTATATGATTGACTTTTGCGGTGGATAATGCCTATCATATGAGAGTTATCCAAGAACAATTAATACTTGCGGGTCGAGTCCTTGTAACATTGTGTTATCACACTTTTACCATCCGAATCGGAAATAAGAAAATTATTTTTGTTCGCTTTTAAGGAAGGAGTCTTTTCTGGTTTTCGACTTATCAAAAGTAAATTTGATTAATTGTTCATTAAATCAAAATGAAAGGAATTAAAATATCATATTTTTCTCTCTTTTTTGATATTATACAACTTGGCATAGAAATAGTAATCAAAGTTTAGAACAAGGACTATATTTTTGGTGGAGCATTGGCGTAGAAAAAAATCTCATGTTTTTGCAATTCAGAATTGATGTAGATTCATGAGTTTATTTAGCATTTTTAAAACAATAACATTAATGATGGAATTTTTCAAGTAATTTGAACTAATAATAAGATTCTAAGATTTAGAATATGTTTTTAAAACATGATTTGCCCATCAAATTACATTTTTATAAGCTTTTTTAAGTGCTTATTCTATAAATAGATTTGTGTGAAAAAATCACTAAAAACGGATTTTCTCTCTTATTAGATGGTCAATATATTAGCTTTTCTGTCAATTAATATCTTTATGTAAAGTCTTCATAATATATAAAAATCAGAAATATTTTATTATTGGAAGCATAGAAAAATAATCAAAATATCTTCAAAATTTAAGAAAATTAGAGGAAATGCGGGCTAAGCAATATCAAATTTAGTCTAAATATTTATTTCAATTTATTAGTACAAGCTGATAGACATTCTGGTATTCTATCATTTCATTGAAGAATACAAACTTCATATCTTAAACAGATGTCTACAACACTGCAGATAACTACATTTATTTTTATCATCTTTTAAGTTGAGAAAAAAATGTAGTGACCTTGACCTCACCTTCATGCGAAAACAAGGGGGTCAAATTTGATTAATCTGATACAATCATTTGGTTATATGATCTGTTTGACTGTGTTAAAGTTTCATGAATTTCTTGATATAAGAAGTATGTCTAACAATGAGAAAACTCCTTCCTTAAGGCCTCACACAAGGAATTAATTTCACTATAATTATGTTAATATATAGCTTTAATTAAGTTAATTAATTAACTATACTCTCAGCATATTATTCATGAAAGAGGAATAAAATGCTTCAAGAAAAATTTGAGATCAGAAAAAATAACGCCTTATGCGGCTTCTAAGAGAGATAATTGATAGTAAACATACCTACCCCCAAATACACGTGGGTTTCACATGTTGACAAACAGACTCAACACCATCCAGGAAGTTGCATCAAGCGCATCTAAAAAATAGCTCCATTTAATTCAGTGTGACAATTCCACTAAAGTAATAATTTTCCTAGCAAATGAGTCCAAATTCAATACTGCAGGCCTAAAATAAGGTGCCAAAAAAGGAAGAAAGAAAAGAAATTGTCTCCATGTCTATGGAACTACAATTGATTGTCTATTTCCTTGCGTAAGGCCTTTAAATGTGATCGAATGATTTAAATGGTATGATTTGCAAAAAGACATTTAAAGGTTGATGAGAAAAAGATCCAACACCAAAACACAACAAACATATTTATAGAAAGAAAATATAAATGAGATATTTTCATACACGAGTCCTTATTTTCTGACAGCAACGCAAAGACATGGAGAAGGTTTCTGTGGACGCCTTGAATTCTTTAGAGGGAGAGCTGAAGGGGAAATACTACTCCCTGGAAACCATGACCCCCGAGGAGAACCAGCAGCTCATTGATGACCACTTTATGTTCAAGAACGACGATAGGTACAGTGTACATGTATAATCTCTGACTCGGCGAGATTCGTCGAGACTGAAACATTTTGTCGGACGTCTCTTCGTAGAAGAAGTCGTGTAAAAGATAATCAAATTTTGTGTAAAAAAAAAAAAGTGCACATTTTTTTTGAACTGACTGATATTTAAACTCATAAAATTATAAAATAAAATCAGTGGTCAGTTATTCACATCGTTTTCCTGATATAAAGCCCAAAAATGGTGTTCCGTGTAGAGCCACTTGCACCTTCGCCTTTCGCGTTTAGTGCGAAATTAAGATTTTTTTAATATATTGTTATAGTTAAGTTTAGAAATCTTTGATTTTGATTTTTTGATGTAACACTACTATTGCTCCATCAACATCGCATCTTCGCCGTCGCGTCTTCGCACTTTCTCACTTTCGCGTTTGCAACTTCGCACTTTCGCCTTCGCATCTTCGCTCTAGAGGCGAAAGTGCAAGTTGCCATAACGAAACACCATACCCAAAAGCTAACACTTTGGTTCTTGCGCCAAAAAAAAAATCATAATGAAATATGACAGACAGTTGTTTCTTTTTATTGCAAGATTTGCAAATGGGTATAACTCAATTCTCATCTCGGGATAATTTTTTTGTCGTGATCGGGAAATATTTTTGAATATCTTTTCTATTTTTACAGGTTTTTACAGGACGCTGGTGGCTACAACGATTGGCCCATTGGCAGAGGGATTTTCTTCAACAATAACAAGACCTTCCTGTGCTGGGTGAATGAGGAGGACCATCTTCGTCTGATCTCCATGCAGAAGGGGGGCGACCTCGCCGCTGTCTGGAAACGCCTCATCAATGTTTGTAAACAGAGAGAGAGAGAGAGAGAGAGAGAGAGAGAGAGAGAGAGAGAGAGAGAGAGAGAGAGAGAGAGAAAGGAAGAGAGTGAGACGGACGGACAGACAGCTAGGGTAGCATAGAGTATATATACATGTAATGGCGGTGTTATTGTGGGTGCATGAATCCCAATAACTCCAATGTAGGGTTGTCAATATATAATCCATTTCTTTTTAGCTTTAAATTTTAAATATTTAACAATACATGTATCACATAAAGTACTTTATAAATATCATATCATCATAAAAAGAAAATAGATCACACATAATATAACATTAATTGAATAATTAATATTCAAAATTTTGCCAAGCACAGTTTACAAACAAAAGTTATTCCCCTTATCGCAGTACTAACTGATATTTGTAGACGTAAATAATATCTATGCTGTGTTATTATACATTAGATAGTTATTAGATAGGTATCAATGTTTAAATAAATAAAACATATATGAAACTGAACTCAGGCAATAAGTATCAAATTCTAATATATATATATATATGCATAACTATGTGCGAGAAGATCTGCATCTGCATGATCCTTACAAATTCATCAGGTGTGGTATCTACATGTATATAGATACAACAACACTCTACCGTAGCTAATATATACATACAACAATTACTTCGGTGATCTGAATGAGTATTGCTCAAATACCAAGTTTTCACTCATGAAAATTTACATTTGAATAGATTTTCATTTGACATATTTACCTATTTAGCAAATATACTAGTAATATGCTTCAATAATAAGCAATAATATAAATAGCATAAAATATAAAACAATTACTTCCAGTCTATAGATCTACTTCTGGGTGTTATTACAAACAAAACTGTTCAGCAGGGGGATCACTGATCAGATCAAAACCAACAAAGAAGAGAGCGGGAATTCTAAGCACCAATGAAATTGAGAATTCAAAAATAGATTTGACCATGTGATATATAATTAACTAAAACAGGTTTAACTCTGACTTTAATGACCATTGTGATGTCATACTATCTAAATATCTACCGGGTATATAAATATCTACATACGATTAGGTTGTACACAGAGTTACAACCTTATAGTATGCAATTAAATTGTGTATACTGACAACTCTTTTTTATAAATACCAAAAACTTATAATTATATAGAACTCTTAATTAATAATTTCATAATAATGAAATTATGACTTTACTAAGAAAATATCACCCTATCACATACATTGTACATGTAATATAATAGAGAATGTTCAGTCTTGTATGTTAACTAATATGTTTTTTTCACGTTTTTACTTTGATTAAGTCTTTGGATACATATATGCAAACATTTTGAGATTTAACGTACTTGCTGTATAGTAAAAAAATAAATGGTCCGCACACATGTCTCATCTGTTGACTTGCAGGCGATCCAGGAGATGGAGAAGAAGCTGACCTTCGCCCACCACGATCAGCTGGGCTACCTCACCTTCTGCCCCACCAATCTAGGAACCACCTGCCGGGCAAGTGTCCACATCAAAATCCCCAAACTTGCGGCCGAACCCGACTTTAAGGATTTCTGCGAGAAGCTCAACCTTCAGCCCAGAGGTATTTTTGAACTTTTCTATATATGAACTATGATTACAATTAATTTTCATACAGGCGCGTATTCAGCATCGTTTTTTTTTCATTATTTTAAAAGTTGTGGGGCCAATTGGCTTATATAGGTTTATATTTACACAGATAAGGAAAAAAGTAAACAAAATTTAAAAATTAGGAGGGATCAGCCACCCCCCCCCCCCTCTTCCCGCGTCATTTAAAAAAGAAAAAATACAGTACTCTTTAAGAATTAGAATACATATTTTCTTTTTCAAGGAATCCACGGAGAACACACGGAGAGTGTCGGGGGAGTCTATGATATTTCCAACAAGCGCCGCCTGGGATTGAGTGAAATCGAGGCTATCCAGGAAATGAGGCGGGGAGTGGAAGAAATCATCAAACGTGAGAAGGCACTGCAGGGAAAGTAAAAGAAAAAAACAAAACTAAATATACTCCCGGAAATTGTTCTGAACTGTGATATCTTTTATTCTGTCGTGTTATTTCGTCAATTATTTATTTATTCAAATGTTTTCTATTTATCAAATTTTCGTTATACAAGTCATTTGATGTAAATAAAATATAAACAAAAATCCAGAGATTTAAGTGAATTTTATTACACGGCATTAAACAAACGTATAAACTGTAAGTAATATGTTACTGTTAGTGATATATAGGATCTCTCATGATTTGCGATGGTATATGATTTTTATCCAACGAGTTGTGTGTTTTCTATCCCCGAGCCTTGGTGAGGGGATAGGAAACACACAACGAGTTGGATAAAAATCATATACCATCGCAAATCATGAGAGATTCTTTTTATCACCTGTTTTACCACGTATTTTGTTAAACCTCATTTTTTTTCTGTAAAAATTATCATTGTGAGCCGCACAACACATTAACTACAAGACGTCAACAACTTTACGCATGGAAAAAAGTTCATTGAAGTTTAACGAACAAACATTCATTTTCGAACAAATTTTTATGAATTCATGAAAAATAAACGAAACAACATTAAATGCTTCACTTTTACAACTCAACACTATTCAACTGTATTATTTTTTAGTTTTTCATTATACGTCAATCAACTGACTAAAACTACGTAATGTTTAATTATGACGTCACGTGGCGTAAGAACACACAGTGTAATATCAAAAATTTATCTCATACGTGTGGTGTATACTACCCGTGTGATAAACCTTTGCTTTATCAAACGGGTGATGCTTTATCAAATACTTCCGGTCTGAACTATTTTTGACACAGCCCCTCGCTTCAACGCTTCAGTGACCTATTTTCGAAGACTTTCTAGTATTTTCCATAATATGTTTTACGGTGTGACCGTTGGGGCGAGCGCAGAAGGAACTACACATCTCTCATCATTGTTAAATGCAACTCGTGGACTGACTTGCCCCAACCTAAAACTTAGGCTTTCTCTCGAATACTTTTACCCCCGCAATAAACCCGAAGTAATCAAACATTTATTCCAATTGTCCCTTCCTAGGCTTATATACTTAAACAAACTAACACTAAGATTAATTAATGTAAAACAGACTTATTAAAATATTTTGATAAATAGAAAGCCGTTTGGATTTCTTAATGCAAATACAAACATGAATTATCATTCCTTTACTTTTTAATAATGATCAATAAAATCAGTAAACAATAAATTGCTTGTGTATGTTATTTCTCATCTTGTTCTTTGTTGTTAACTGAGTTTTAATCATTTTCCTGTGTAACATCAATTTTGTTTTTATTTTTGTATGCTATATGTGCGTAGAAGACATGTGCCCTCCCCCTTTTTTAGTGTGTGATATCCCACTATTTAAAGGTTTGACCATATATGCAACTAACAAATAGATATTTTAACAGTTTATTTTTTTCTTCACTTTTTTGTTTTAATTATTTACAAAATTACGTGGCTGCACGTATTTCTAATAATTAGACTTTTTTAAATAAGTTTTTGTCACCTACCTAACGTATGCATATATACGATTGGATCAATATGACAGTAAATTAAGCATGGAACTTGCAAGTGCATTTTACTAAGCAAAAAATATATATATCAAAACAAAAATAATCAGCCGAAGAGTCGCCGTTAACACTGATACTGAGTACTTACGTACACGTTACACCCAGTACAGATGCTTGATCCACCTCTAAATTTATCGCGGGAAATTATTATAGCGCGAGATCATTATGACGTCATACTTGACTTTCTTTTGCTCTCGACAATTCTCGTAAATTGTCGGATAAATTCGGAGAAGGAAATGACGTCATGTGTTAGCAAAAGTTCAGATAGGTACATTTTTTTCGCAAGCATATGTGTTGTTTACTTTCGTGTTTTTAAAGGATTTTTTATTGTTAAATGAAATAGATGTATGCGATTTCGAGGTAAGAATTTTTCTTAGAAACGCTTCCTGTTCCACCATGTTGCTATGCACCGCAAAGGATTATTGGGATATGTAGAACGTTTTCACGCGGGTCCACAAAAATTTCTTTGAACAATGTGCAGATTTCAACTCGAATTTCCTCCGTTCATACACGTTGTCTATGGAGCTTGCTACGCGAGCGGCGCTTCGCGCCGCTCGCTGCGCTCGCTATAAGCTATATCTACTACCAAAAATTGATTTAAAATGGATTTTATCGAAGATTTAAATTACAAATATAAAGGAAAACACATAATTTTGGAGTTTATAAAACTGCAAATCACGTTAGCTTTCAAGGAGTTCATTCTGACGACGCAATGAAAACAGAACTCTGGTTCTGATTCTATACAAGAACTTACCGAAATAATGTCTCCCAAGACTTTTATTTCACCAGCATTAAGCATCCTTATTCAATATTTTCAACTTCGAATCATTAGGCTAGTGTTCGTTTTATAAAACATCAACAACTGTTCCTCATTCGAGTCTATATTCAAACTAACGAGCATTCGCAACTTTGTGTATGTCAACAAACTTGATTATTCAAGTCTTCTGATCAGTATTTCCATTTAATTAAGTGATTAAGCTCTAAGAAATATTATTTAGAGATAAAAAATTAATTCAAGGTCTATTTCAGTGAAACTTTACATTAAAACAGTTATATTTATCTCCGAAATGACGTACTAAATTGTATTGCGCAAGGTCACAATAACCGCATAACACAACGTTGCATCATCGTTTAATCTTTGTAAAAAATCAATTCGGGTCATATAAGGGGCTGTCTCAAAAGCTTCATAATATAAATCAAATTGTATGAGATAAATAGAGGATATCTATATTGTGTGATTTTATATTTGCTTTATCCAACTCGTTGAAATGGTTATATTCGCTCGGCAAGCCTCGCGAATATATACACCATTTCAACTCGTTGGATAAAGCAAATATAAAATCACACAATATAGATATCCTCTATTTATCCCATGAGTGATATCCACCGTATATTGGGATAAACATGTGATAAATACCGGTATTAGTGGTATGCTCTCTTTATTGATGAGAGTTTTTATCGAACAAGTAAACAAATTCAAGATATCAATTTAAATTCTGAAAATCGAAGATATCGTCATTTCAGGATCTTATTGATTTAACTGATGAAGGCAAATATCTCTAACGTGTGCGATGAGTGGAGAGCTGGAAACGCTAAATAAAGAAAGACACTATTTCAACCCACACATCTAAACAACCGGATACAATTCCCTAATTTCTGGCATGTACATGCATATTTTTATAGCCAAATAGTTGACATTGTAGGCGAAAATGAAAATTCCGAAAACGTTAATGGATTTTTCTCAATTTAAGTAAGATATTTGTAAAATAAAACTGCATTGCTATTAGTATTCGAAAATTATAAACCTATATAATACAAGGTCAAGATCTAGTAAATGATAGGTTTATGAAAGGGAACATGTACTTTGACAACGAACATATACTTATTGAGCATGTACTTTAATAATGTATGAAAATATACAGCATTAGTCTTCACGTTGTTAAATGTATAACTTACCAAATTAATTTCATTGAAAATCGGTCGGTGTGCGTGGGCTGTCTAAAAAGTAGGTGGAAACTATTAGTTATCCAGGTCCAACCAAGGCTGTACGGGGATTTGCCCCGGGTTGTATTCCATACACCCAGAGGCCGTACCCCGGATGTATTCCATACACTTTGAGGCCGGCCACAGGCCTCAGGGTGTATGGAGTACAACCCAGGGTAAATCCCCTTACACCATTGGTTGGACCTGGGTAACGAATTTATTTCCTGTTATTATATACAAATTTTAAAATTATATTGTTTTACCAGTGAAATAAGTTCGATACAAAGAACCGAAAATTAATTGATATTAATTGAAATTGTGCTGAAAAACATTTATTCATACCAATAGGTAGAATATAAACAAATAGAGATTTTGACCCCCCTCCAGAAAATATATTAGAATAACATGGGAAAACATTTTATCACTCTTTCCCTAATGTAGATTTCGCATGATATAATTATAGTCTCTAGAACACAGATATATTCACCCTGCAGGTCTGTAGCTCCCGGTCAGAAAAAAAAAAAATCAGCTACAGCCGTCCATCCGAATTCTTTCAGACCGGGAGCTACAGACCTGCAGCTATCCCACATTTGCGACACGTGTACCAAGTTCTACATGTATTGCATGTATTCAAACAATTCAATCTTTAAATAAGTGCATGTATTCAAACAATTCAATCTTTAAATAATTCCATGTATTCAAACAATTCAATCTTTAAATAATTGTAAAATGTATATCAAGAAAACAAACCTAACAATAATTCTAGGTATAAACAAACATAAGATTTTTAACATTTTGAAATTTTGATCCTGACTGGTACTAAATCGCAGTGTATGGTGGTTTCCCACATATATCACACATGTCATGGACAGACTCAGCCATTTCTTCTTCGTATTCAATAAAACTATTATTTATTTCACTATACAAATTTTATTAGGTAAAAGCATGTTGATAAACTTTAACACGAGTAACAATTGTCACATGAACTTCGCCCCTCTACGTCACATAGGATTTTTGGTCAAATACTTTACATTTCATAGTTTTTTAAGTATTTCTATCAAGAATACTGATTTCCTCTTTATAAAGAATGTTTTGGTAAAGAGAAGTAGACTAAAAGAAGTAGAATTCACATTTTTGTATATCAAATACTAGTAAACCGAAAATAACATGTGTCGCGTACCCTACCAATATACATGTATTGTCGAAGTGTTTGGGTATTTCCAAGAATATACATGTATAACCCCTTTTTTGCTAGTTGCAGCCTATTAGTAACTGTTTGTAATTATTTTGGTTAACAAAATCTATTTAAATTACACGCAATAAGTCTTTGAATACTCATTGACCTACTTTCTCCGATTCGAAATCACGGTTCCGTATGTGTGATTGTACACGGTGAATATGAAATCGCTAAAATTATTGGTTTGGACTTATTTTAGTTTTTGATGTCTTATACCTCATATTACATCTAAGATATTCTGTTTTATCAGGTCGTCCATCCGAATTTTTTTCAGACCGGGAGTTATAGACCTGCAGGTAGATCTCCGATATATTCTTAGCACCAATAAAATCTGCTCTCATTATGTTTGTTTTGAAATAAAATAGACTGGTTGAATACATTGTGTTTATTGAAAATTATAAAATATCTAGTTCAGTGGATGAATTTCGATGTATAAACATTAACAGTTGTCTTTAAAATCTAAGAGCAAATCTTGGAAATAATATGCTATGGCTTAAATAAAATCTTGCATACATAAACAATACTAGAATAATATGCACTGAGGACTTTGTAAACAAACTTCAGGTCAGGTCAGTTGATCGCATAACATTATATCGGAATCCAATATACCGCTTCATCGCCTGTGTCTTTGTAAATTCAGGAGAGGCGAGAGAAATCTCGACGCCGTAGGCAAATCTCGCGCCTCCCGAGATCAGTGCGAGTAAGAGCACTGTGCCTCGATTTGTTCGGACGATTAGCGATTAAATGATGACAGGTAAAGAATGAGGGTCAATCTGAAACCTCAACAGTTCTACAATTATCACTGTAAGACACTGGTCCACAAATTGTAAAATAGTTAGAATTTCTACGATGACACTAATAAAATTTGTGAAGAAACGCATATATATCTAAAGTTTGTATTGGGTCCGAACATAAGTTTAGACAGCGATAGAGAATTCAGATATCTACTCCAGTTAATTCAAGTTAAAATGTACTTTAATACAATAACAGCGAATATGTGTACATTAGAAAACAAAGAGAAGCCGACCAGTATCCGGAAAACTGCCAAAAGAAAACGCAAGCATATTCCGCACGCCCAGCGGCCTTCGGAGTATGTGGAAAAAAGGAACAGGAGAGAGAGGACCCGAATACGGGCAGTCAACGAAGCCTTCGAGAAACTCCGAAGGAAAGTCCCGTCCTGTGGACAAGACCCGGAGCTCAGGATTTCCAAGATGGAGGTCCTGACGCACGCTATAGGCTACATTGAGGACCTGTGTGGGTGCCTTGGGTACGGAAGTTTTGCCGAGTACTGGCGTCACGAGGGACATACGACGGGGGTAAAGGAAAACCCTGGGTCGGGATTCCAGGTACAAAAAAAACCCATTATTACATCGATTAATTAATGTGTAGGAGCGAAACCCGTATTCACAATTAATACTTGTATTGTCATAGTATTCATTTTATTTTTGTTGTTGCAAATTTGTTGGAAGTACACCAAGGAAATTTTTCAGCTTTGCAAAGTTTTATATCTTTTTATACTTAGATTTTGAAATATGCATCGTTTCGTTTTGTAGTTTGCATATCTGAATATAGTAGACTATTATAGAAATTTAATTTCAATTCAAATTCTAGGGTTTTTTCCTATTAGAGGAGTTGCAATGTATAATAACATTATTTGAGTCAATAACACTCGGGAAAATCAAAACAATTCTACATGCGTGCAAACCTTTTACTCAAGTTTAAAAAACTGTAGAGCGAAATATACTTGCAGGTCAATTTGGCCAGGTACAATGAATTAATTAAACTGGTTGACGTACTTTGTTATACACTTGTCACAATAATAAAATATTTACTTACATGTAATAACACAATTTTAGTTAGTCTTTTGATGGGAATATAGCTCAAAGTATCCAATAATATAAAAATGGCATTTCCAATTCAATTGTAAAAAAAAAATTCATATAGAAATTCCACGTTATTTCCATTGCTATTTTCATTAACAGGAGCGGAAGACTGGGATATCCGACTTCGGTCGTCCAACACTTCCGGTGTATAATGGCGGGCTGAAGGAACGACCGACAAATATGGCGGATCCTACGTCTCTACCTCCCCTGACTGACCACCTCTGGAGATCCTCCCTGTGTATCAACACTCTCTCCACGCCTGATTATTCACCCGTAACGAGAGAGTTTTGTGGCCATCATCCAATCGGTGAAACGATTAATGTTTTAAATGATCATTCGTTTGATGCTGTTCACAACAGTTGTTTGACACGTTCTCCGGATGAAGGAGAATTTCAACATGGCAGTCAGTATGAGGACTATGTGTACAGTGAGCCGAGTTATTTCCCCTGTAATGATATGGACGTTGGGTCATTAGATACATTCTCTAGAGTCTCAAAGTTCTATCATTCTAATATTCCTTTTTTATGATAATTTTGATATTAACTAAGCTACATCAATATTTGCAATAAAACTAGTTTTACAATGGCACTACTTAGTAAAATTTTAAAAACATGCTTTTAACAATGGGGTGAAATCGTATTACACTGCGGCGTTTTGGCCCGGACACGACAATATCCGGGCTTTCAGCTGCCCTTTCTGTAGGAAATAAATCAATTTTGTTTATGATTTAAAAAAAAACTGATTTTTACCATCGTCAATTGTGTAAAAATGATAAACACAATTTCTTAAGGTTGCTAGACACACCAATATGTCATTTCATTAAAACTATATATTTTAAGAAATATGATTTAACAATTAAAAGGTCTTTGTTTTGTGGACATGGTGAATAGCGGTGGCCAATCGGATTAAACGTTAATACTTTATGGTTTCGCGCCCTATTTTTCTCAAGTTTTTTTTTTTTTTTTTTTTTTGCTTATATTTCATTGATTGTTTAAAATCTATCGTATGTGCATGATTTTCAACCAATTTTTCCAAAACATGTTTTATAGATACAGAGTCAAATAGGATTTCTAAAGTACGTTTTTTTTCGATCGTCAATCAAATTTAATATTAAATTTCTAGCCAGAGGCATCGTACGAATATGAGTTCTTAAAAATTAAGTTGTATTAAAGTTTAATTCTTTGAAGAAAATACTGGTACTAGAAGTCGGAAAATGAATAAATGAAATAGAAATATCATGACAACCATTTAAATAATTAAGAATTTTTCAAAAAAGTTTATAAAAAATTAATGTTTATCACTTTTTGGAGATAGAAAGTCAGATCAATAGAAAATTATAAACGGAGTATCAAGTGCAATGTAAGGACAACTAAAAAATGGCACCGTATTGTATATAGGCAAGTTCGCTTCCGAACCATGCGCGGATCCAGAAAATTTTTCTAGGAGGGGGGGATAATTTTGTTTTCCGGAGGGGTATTTAGGGTGGGTCCGAGGCCTATTTTCGGTAATCTTAAAACGTAAATTTAACAAGTTTTAATTTTCCAGGTGGGTGGGGGGGGGGGGGGCACTCCCGACCCCCCTCCCCCTTCCGTATATAAACACAAAATAATTTGTACAAGTCACTATAATAAAAGTTAAACTATTTACTTATATTTACTCTGTATGCAAAACGTGGGTATTTAACGCTATATATTCTTCTTCTTCTTCCAGTATAGTTCATCCCTCGGTTGACCGAGTATTGTCGAACTCTTATATGTTCATTATCTTTTTCAAAATATACGAACACCTATATGTTTTCTACATGTATCTCCTCTAAACAATTTATAAACAGTAAATACATTACTTGTAAACGTGACATCTCACCACAAATCGACGATTCTGAGTTAATTTGCTTTGATACTTGTTACGTCACAGAATGTAAACAAACGTATTTGTATTAACCCCGATTTGATATTTATAGTCATGCCTCACTATGAATGAATGAAATGTTAAAATATAGGTCAAAACAACAACAAAATAATTTCTTGCCACTCCTCCTTGTGACGTCACACTGGCCCTCCATTGAATATATCGCGTGGCCCCAAGCTAACCGCGATCATAAGACAAAATGCTCAGCACAACATTGAAGCAATTCAGGCAATGCTCTCGCTCTTTCTCCAGGCTGTGCGCTATACAAGCACTGGCACGGGTGAGTTATAACTAGTAAATTACAACGTTTTTAAAAATGCTGTATAATGTTAATTTATTCTTTGTATAGTATTATATAGAGAAATTCAATACAACGTTTGTTTTAAAGAAATCTCTTAAATGTCTTTCCACGCTAATGTTATATGTAGATTAACAATATAATGTTTTATGCATTTTTATTGAAATGTTCATGTCTGCCTGCCTTTGTCCGTCCGTTTGTCTGTAGCTGTCTGTGCACATTCTCTCTCTCTCTCTCTCTCTCTCTCTCTCTCTCTCTCTCTCTCTCTCTCTCTCTCTCTCTCTCTCTCTATTATATTACATATACATATATATTGTATGGAGAGCTTTTATTTTCAGCAAGGCCCGGGAGCTACTGTGTCCAGTAAAGTCACCCAGGGGTCAGACGGGCGCCGATTTTCCACAGGTAAATTACAGCTGACCTGTCAAAAGTCAGTGCACTGTCCTGGTGCACATATCTCTTGCTCTGAGCCTCTGTCGTGTAATTTTAGCGTGTATTAGATCCTGGACAGCCAAAGGTGATATGGGACACCTTGAAATGTTAATGTAGATGAAAGTTTATCATATCCCAAAATTATGAGCGTCTAAAAAAATTTTATTTGTACAAAATTTAACCATTAATTGTAATCTAAAAATTCTTAGTATGGCAAAAGCTTAATAAACCGTTGTCAAACCCAAAATGCTCTATCCTTTTGATCTATGCTGTGGATTGGAAAGATAAGATTTACTAGCATGTGGTTAGATGTATCTATAGAAAATGTTATTGTTTAGCTTGGAAGTATAGATATATCCTATAAGGATGAAACAGTTTCCTAAAAAAAAAAAATAATGAATTTGTTGAATGTTTGCCGTCGATAAAAAACTGAAATAAGTATTCTATCGAGGAGTCGTCTGCGGACATGTTGTTTACAGCGAATGGCCTTGAATTATCTGAAATAATGATTGGCTAGCGCGCCATCTTCTGTTTATCTGGTAGTACAATTAAGCTGCCTCCGATGTATTGTAAGACCTAGTGAGATTTATGAGAGCAAGGGTAAAGCTTTACCAGCCGAGAATCAATACTCGATATTAACTTGGACTTTGCCCAAACAATATAAAAAACCCACACACAACCGTCTTTCGATTCTGGTGTTCATTTCGACTTCAAATGTATTCGTTGTTCTGTGAATAATCTTCAGGATAAAGTTTAATGTCTTATTTTTATCGATTCTGCTGATGTGTATGACCTTCACTCACCAGTGAAGCACTAACGCATCATAAAAATGAAAACCTTTTCTTTTTTTCCAGATGAAACTCAATTTCTCCAAATCGATTGTCAGGAAGTTTGCTTTAAGTCCCTCATCGCAGACCAAGAAAATGGCATCATGTCCAAAGTGGAAGAAAGGAGGCCGGAAGTGGTTCTGTTAGAACATTTACACGAATCTGACTTTTGGGGCAAAATACAATCGCTCATGCGCCATCAAGGATATACCGGAAGTATACAAGACTCACGGCATGGCCGAGTTAAGGGGGTGTTTATAAGGAACGATTTGAGGGGCTGCAACCAAAGCGAGGGAGGGACATTCTATAAGTCAAGAATGCCCGACCCGTATTAATGTATAAGAAAAATAGACATAGGTTTGTCACTCCTACCTTCAATGACGTTACCCCCCCCTTCCTAAAATGTCTACCTCATATATAAAGACGCAAAAAAGAATCTCAATGAGTCGAATAGACCAGGGTAACATTCCGCTGTTTACAATTGTTATTATAGAAAGATTTGTTTTATTATTTTTACCTATTAGTATATTAATTGGATCATGTATTAGTTGACTCAACTTGTACTTAATCCACATGGGTACATGTTGTTTTTTTATTACATTGTTATCAGTGGTTTATAGAATAAAAAATGTACAAAGATTACATGCATTATTTATTGTATTCATCATTACGTACTCGCAACACTACTGTATACAGGGTTACACTTGCAAACAGTTTCGCCCCGTCTTGAATTCGCCCAGACAGGGTTGTGTTTGAAGAGAGATAATTCGAAACATTTGGATTCGTCCAGTCTTAAAATCGCCCGCTGAAAGAGATTAAAATAAAACGTGGGCGAATATTTCCCTATATACAGTATCTGATTAAATCTAAGAAAACAACGTCCTTTAATCAGAACCCTAGAAGGTAGATAAGTTTCCCCTACCCTACCCTCTTTTGTTCACAACAAATACAAGCTTTATATCATTCAAATACTGTATACAAGAAATTATTCACCCCGTTTTATTTTCTCCCCTTTCGCCCTCGCTATCAGTGAGCAAATTAATTCAAGACTGAGGGAATCCCAAACAAATTTTTAATAACTGTGTTAATTAGAAAGATTATCCATTTCAAATTGTGTCTGGGCGAATTCAAGACGGGGGTAAACCGTTTTTAAGTGAAGAAGTATGAAGAAAAATAAAACGGGGCGAAAATAACCCTGTATACGGTATCAATGGCAAATTTGGATGAGTGTTAAAACAAAAATCACTGAACTTGTATCAAATTAATATGATGAATTCCGAAACCAAAAAATCACAAAAACAAGATTGTGATGGCTCAGAAGTTTTCTATGCTGCAATCAAGCCGTGATAAATATATTTACATTTTTCAGTGTCTTTGTCTGTGATAACACTACGAATCGATTTTGTACTACTTAATATACAGTCCAATAAATTCAAATGACGTATTGTTTGGGCGCATGCGGGGTTTGCATATTTGATATTCTAATATTTAATTGAAATATTGCTGAAAATTATATAATTATAAGTAATAAAGAATCATTCTCTGAGTATTATGAGGTGATAATTTCGGCCGGGCGTGATCAAATTTATCATAAAGCCCTTCGGGCTTTATTAGATTTGATCACGTCCCGACCGAAATTATCAGCTCATAATACTCAAAGAATGATTCCTTATTACTTAAATAATTAGTTTTAATTTCAAGTAAACGACTCAAAATTGTGTATACATATAATGCCCTTTACATACTATGATCAAGAAACCACGTGCCAGTATTACAAAATATATATAAGACAAGTAAATATCAATAAATGGTTGTATATAAAACCAAAATAGTTAATATGAACATCCTTGAACTATTAGCTACCCCCATCACACACCATGCAAAGGTCCCTCTGTATAAGATATAAGTACATGAAACTCGACCCACGAAATCTACAAACCCCTGAGACTACACGACATGTTAACACAAATGTATATATATATGAAGTAAGACAAAGAGAAAATCAGATATTGAGACAGATTCCATCTTGCCGCTGATTTTTTTTTACGCCTAGTAATGTCGTACGATTCGTATCGTCTGCTGCACGGTTCACGGCTGTTCAGAAGACACACTACTCTGAAATTATCAAAACATGATCAAAACGTCTGGGAATGAAATAACTCCAGATAAAAATCTATCTAATATTCCCAAATCACCCCTATCCTGATACAGTGGCAGTGTGATCAATGTATCCTATATACATGTACATGGTTTTTTTTTTCATTTGACTCCAAATACAAGAGATCAGTGAACAGAGAGATGTGATTATATCCAGTTAATCACATCGTTGCTGTCAATCCATTATATTGCGTGTCTATTATTAGTCTAAGAATAACTTCCGATTGCTGTAGCATGCTATTCCATCGAGATCGAATACAAGAAGCTGTCTCTTAAGGAATAAGAAATCATTCGTGTAGTATTATGAGGTAATCAAATATGGTCGGGCATGATCAAATCCAATAAAGCCCGAATGGGCTTTATGATAGATTTAATCACGCCCGACCTTATTTGATCACCTCATGATATTAAAAAAATAATTCTTTATTACTTATATTTATATAATTTTCAGCAGTTTTACGATTAAATATTGAAATAGTCATTGATGAAATGTATTGGACCATACATTACAATAATTAAATCGATTCGTATTGTTATCACAAAGACACTGGAAAATGTAAATAATATAGTATAGTGTTCATAAGACACGTTACGCGAACAAACACCCCATGATCTCTGATATCTGTACACCCAATTTCTTTATTGCAAAAGACATGCGTATACGTCTTATAACAGTTATATATATATAATGTTAGACGATATAGACAAAATTACAGGCAAAAATGGACATCACCGAACTATTAATCTATTACGAGTATTTTTAAAGAAAATAATATGCCAATGTTTATATACATAACATTATGATTATATCTTTTCTCTTCAAAACCGTAGCTGGTAAAAAAAAATAATTATAGGTCAACCATCGATGGGATACAGGTATGCTCAATATACATCTTGCGACATAAATCAGTCTTATCACTAAACACGATGTAGTGATCATATATGACCCCCCCCCCCCCCCCCCAAAAAAAAAAAAAACAAAAAAAAAACAAAAAAAAAAAAACAACCCAGGAGTGTGTGAACCTCCTCCTAGGTCGAATTAAGCTCGCGTCCTTATATTATGTGGACACATACCACTGTAAGTGAGACGGGAGTGCTAAGTACATCTATCAACTATATTATATTATGTGGACACATACCAATGTAAGTAAGACGGGAGTGCTAAGTACATCTATCAACTATATTATATTATGTGGACATATACCGCTGTAAGTAAGACGGGAGTGCTAAGTACATCTATCAACTATATTATATTATGTGGACACATACCGCTGTAAGTAAGACGGGAGTGCTAAGTACATCTATCAACTATATTATTGCCATCACCACTTACAATACACAACAGTTATGCAAGAAACTGTCTGTTTCCCCGCTTACAATTAACCCCCATCTAAAAATAGAGCTTGTCCAAAATATACCATTAAACACATGTAAACCTCTTACTAACAAAAGTTTGGGACTTTTGTACAGACAGTCGGAAGCACGTATCCAAACGGACCCAGCCCAACGTTCCAGCTTTTATTAAAAAATGTTTTACATGTACTTTTGCTAACAATACGAGGTGCACGTGCGAAATGGTAGGTAAAATCCGTGATTAGACGGTGCGGTATTGTATAATAAGGTCATTACATCTCATCACAGGATCGTCCTTCCACGGGGTAAATATATGTGATCATCAAAATAACAACAAAATGCCGCCCTTTAATATAATCGATTAATACAACGTATGACGTCACGTACAATACCAAGGAAATTATGAATGAGAACATTCTCATGGGTATAGCGCTCAGTTAGAATATGCTTCGCTCAATAGTACACGGTGTTAAAAGGTTCAATTTTATCCGCGGAAGTACGCGTGGTTCTTTCACTGCGGTAAGACATAAATGCATTATCTCTTTCTATACTGATTTAAAAAAAAAAAAAAAAACCCTGGTATATTTTTGTACATATGACTTTTAAACCTTGTCTTTTTATTCAGTGAATTTCGTGGTTTTAATTTAGTCGTCCATATTTTATTTTCCCTATTTCAGCAATGTGTGAACAGAAGTAGGAATTGGTGCTTCCAGAATCAACAAGCTGTTAACTACTGCACAGGTAAGAAACCACACTGAAAATAGGTATTGACGTTTTGGTTATAGTATTACTGGCTTCTTCAAATATATGTTTATGTGAATGAGTATAATATACTATATATTATACTTTGGTAAACTTTGGTTGCTAACAAGTAGTTTCTGAAAGTAAATATATTTGGTTTTGCATAAAGGTTTTGTTTGAATATACGTTTAGATGTAAAATTGAAAATAATAAAAATTACACATCATAAAACGAAAGAGGATTTCTTTTCGTCTGTATCTTCTTTTACAAATGCCTTTAAGAAGCTTTATTATAAAAAATCCTGAAAAAGTTTTTAATCATGGAAATCGTATGGAAATTATTATCGATTGTCAATTAAGGAATAGTGCTAGTAGTCTAAATGCTGACCTTCATAAAGATTTTTTTCTAGATAATTCTATTTGCAATAACTGTGGGTTTCATATTGAAAATGCATTTCATTTTTTTTCTTTCAATGTCCTAAATATGTTAAGGAAAGAAATACTCTATTTCATTGCATATCAAATTTGGGCATACAAAAACCTGTACCTCTTGACTTATTACTGTCTGGAGACAATGATATTTCTTATGCTGAAAACATTGCTTTATTTAATTTTGTACTTACTTGAATACTAGAAGATTCAAAAATAATTAATAAGGTTAACCAAATGATGTATCTGTATATGGGTTTTTCTGTTTATTTATTTAATTCTTTTCTCTACTTACCTATTTACCATTGTTTGTTTGTTTGTTTGATTTTTTCTCTCATACCATTATTCATATTTTTCATCAACTATACAATCATGATAAGTAGTATTATGCCATCTTACATCAATTTATAAGATAAACACTTAATCAAAAGCTGTATTTGATTACATGTAATAATTATGTGTACCTTTTCCTTATCAAGAAGCCGAGAAGGCTTACATAGACAATGCCTGCTGCCTAATCCAATTATGTAATTTATTTGCATAATAAAATATGTTCAAATCAGAAAGAGGATTAGTCTAATCTGACTTTACTCCAAAGATCGATGCCCTTACAATAAAGTTACGATATGTTGTGATCTCTACAATGCCTGCCCATTACAATACTGTTTAGCTCGACCGATTTCTCGGTCTAAGACTAATGGTATTTGCTTACCATGACCTAGTTATTTGATCTTGATTGCTGAAAAGTTTACAACGAACGATTAGGTAAGCAACAATTCATACAACTAAACGAGTTTGGTATCTTACACCAAGCCATCTGAGACTAATAGAGTCATTCATTATTACGAGTGTGGGATAGTGAAATTCCACCGAGAGGACAACATTCACGGTCTAGGACAAGGCTTTGCCGAGTCCTAGACCGTGAATTTTGGTCCAAAAAGGAATTTCACTATCCCACACGAGTATATAATGAATGAGTATTTTCCTCGCATTATTTTACATTAAAATTGATACGTTTAGGTAAAGTTAAATAAGTCTAGTATATAATCATCATGAAAAGCAACATAATACAAAGTCATTAATTGACTGTTACATTTAATAAAGCAGATTATTCTGAGAGTATAAACGTTTAACGGAAAAAACAACTTGAGCAATTCAGGTTGGGCCGATCTGACCATCCTTTGAGCGTTGTGACGATACAAATCATTTCTATTTGTTCGTTATATCACATTACAAAGTTTACATCAAATCTGGGTCAATCCCAGTTGTGACCTTGACATTGACCTATTTAAAATTAGGAAGGAATTTTAAAAATGGCGTAACTGCTTGTTTTTTGACAATAAGGACATTAAAGGCCGACATAACCGCATTTCTACTGCCATTAAAAGCAAATCATCAGAGTAGGTGAAATTTCTTGAATACCTTCCGCCTATCCTTACAGAATTCAGGGCCTTGTAATTAATTTTCAACATTTATAATAAATATATCTCAATCTAAGTACTTGTAAATTTTTTTTTAATTTGATCTGCGATAAAAAAACATAAAATTATTCAAAATTAATCAAAAAATTCATTTCTTCATATAAAATCATTTGTTAGACATCAAATAGTTTTTAATGATCTATAGAGGTAAAGAAAAACAAGAAACTAAAATATATGCAGCATACTAATTTAAAAGCATTATCGCTTTAAAAAAAGGCACACATATATAGCTAACATGCAATCTTTGTACACTTTTACAAAAACAGCTAAAAATAAATTAAAACTTAATAAGTAATGCAAAACATTTTTTTAGAAAAAGAATACAGGATTTTAAAAATCTTTTATATTTTCACATTAATTCAATAAATTAACTTACAGTCCTGAAAAAAAAAATCAAAATATAGATAAATAAATAAATATAATATTCATTTAAATATATTAACAGATATCAAATAATTATTCTAGCTTTAAAATGACTACTTTATGATTATGTAATTTATGACAACAAGTTATTCAGGCAGTTCGACCAAAGTGTACTACTTGATATAACTTACTGTTGTCATGAATGAAGCATTACCATCTTTAGTAATCCTGTCATATGATCTATGATAATGTTGATAAGAAAGACACGCATCCCGCATACAGTGTCATTAAACCTTCAGACCTTTATCATTGTTAACGGTGAGGTATGTAGCAACATCTTATGATACAGTATCCACCAATGATATAAAGTTGCATTAGTGGCCATATTTCTGACCGTTAATGATATGATTATATCATTAACGAACTACCTAGCCGTCCACCAATGATACAATTTCAAAATTATATAGTTAAAGGTCAAAATTCACGTCCCCTAATGATATAAGAAAAAAAATCGCAAAATAAGTACATCGTTCACCTTTAATGAAATGATTTTTATAGCATTAGAGGATGAACCTCAACCATTAACGATACCATTATGTATAATATAGAACTTTTTGAATACATTTGCATTCTTAAGTCACCTGAGTCACTCAGTTGACCTATTTTTTGACCTGTTTTTGTCCGTCGCCATTTGTCGTTTGTCGTACATCGGTCGTAAACTTTTGAACATTTTAAGCTTCTTCTCTGGAACCACTGAACCAATTGCAACCAATTTTGGCATATAACAATTATATATTTGGAAAAATATTTATTGTGATGGAAATATATATAATCGATATAAATCTTACCTTTCCTAAAAGTAGCTGTTCTTTGAATCCTTAGGATTTGTAATTTTATTTGTAATAAGTAATTAATATCCAAGTATAATATGCTTATATTTATTTGATTATTTCCAATAGCAGGATACAAAGTACTCGCAAGAACTGAATACATTGAGGTGTATATCAATGTTTATATATCTGTTCAGTTATTGTTTAATACAAAACCATTTTTATTGATAATTTCATTTACATAAATAATATGTAATATTACTAAATTTGCAGTAGAGTTATTCTTTATTTCTATCGTATATGTTTTAAAACGACATTTCATATAAAATATATTTCTGAATTTTCCTGTTAATTCACTTCTTTCTCTTGACATTAGACATAAAGACTATCTGGAGTGGGTCCTTATTACTCAAAATAGGAGCAGCGTACTTGTATGTTGGCAAAATTGTCGTGTCTCTGTGTTTCTTTTAAGCATATGCCTATGTAATAACCTCTAATGATACATCCTCTAATGATATAAAGTTGCATTAGAGGACAGAGTCGTAACTATGAATGATATTATTTTATCATTAACGTACTACCCAATCGTCCATTATTGATGCAATGTCAAAACTATATAACGTATGGTCAAAATACATCAGGCAAGTTAAACGAATGTAAAAAAAATTATCATACGTCAAAAAAACTTTTTTGACATATGATAAACCTTAAATTGCATTATTCCAAGCGGATAGTCTTGCCTAGACTATCCACTGGACAAGTCATTGACTTATGGATGCCACTCTGTCTAGCTCCACCTATATGTACTTCTCGCTCTGTTAGATAAGAAAAGTATGTGCTTAATTATTAAAAAAATAAACAATCTAAAAGAATACATAATTGACCAATAATGGTATATCTTTATTCATGTATTGCATTGGTCCTAGTTGATGGTGTTGCTAAATGGATGGATTTCAACTCCTTTACCTATATGTAGTAGATTTCCATGCAACCACCAAGCCAAGAATTTCGTTGAATAACTGGTCGTAATATAAACACAAGAAATCTAATCAAATATGTCAATATAAAAGGTCAATTCATGGCTGAGGATCAGATATCGTATGAAGAGGTAGTGTAGCTTTTACAATGTATAATCATGTGCGTTATAATTACAGGGCCAATGAAATCATTTTTAATATTGCAGGATTGTTTAATCCAATAAACTGTCTAAAATCCAAAAAAATATTAAAAATGACATTACACCACCCTACCCTATATAATCATTAGAGCCCTGTCCTAACATTAGAGCTCCTGACCCAGGGGCCATGAAATTCACAACTTTGGAAGAGGCACTCTTCCTAATCATTACTATGTATTTATAGTTCATTTGCTTAATATTCAGGAGCAAAGGAGAAGATTTTTAAAGAATTTATGCATTTCATTATATAATCATAAGAGCCCCGCCCTTGCACAAGAGCCCCTGACCCAGTTGCCATGAAATTCAGAAGTTTGGAAGAGGCATTCTCCCTCATTACCATATAGTTAGTTTATCTGCTTAATTACCAGGAGCAGAAGAAAAGATTTTTGGAGAATTAATGCATTTTCTCTATATAATCATTAGGGCCCCGCCGTAACACCAGAAACCCTGACCCAGTGGCCATAGAATTCACAATTTTGTGAGAGGCATTCGTCCTCATCATAACTATGTACTTAGTTCATAGCCTTAATACCCACGGGCAGAGGAGAAGATTTTTAAAGAATTAATGCATTTTCACTTTATAATCATTAGAACCCTACCCTAGCGCTAGAACCCCTGACCCAGGGGCCATGAATTTCACAGTTTTGGTAGAGAGCTCAATGCTTAGTACAATCATGCCAGCTGTTTGACTGCTTGATGTCCAGGAGTAAAGAAGAAGATTTTTTAAAGATTGAATTAATTTGGCGGTTTTAGCCCAACCCTTCAGGCCCAAGGGGGACAGGGGTCATGAATTTCATATTTTTTACTCCCTTTCACCCATAGATAATATATGCCAAATTTGGTTGCAATTGGTTCAGTGGTTCTAGAGAAGAAGCTAAAAATGTTCAAGAGTTTACGACCGACGTACGACGAACGACAACGAATAAAAACAGATAGCAATAGGTCACCCGAGTGACTCAGGTGACCTAATATGCTAATGTATTCAAAAAGTACTATATTATACATAATTGTATCATTAATGGTTGAAGTTCATCCTCTAATGAAATACAATTATATGTATATCATTAACGGTCAACTTTGTACTTATATTGCTTTTTTTCTATATCATTAGTGGATGCGAATTTTGACCTTTAATGATATAATTTTGAAATTGTATCATTAGTGGACGGCTAGATAGTTCCTTCAGGATATAATCATATCATTAACGGTCAGAAGTCTAACCACTAACGCAACTTTGTATAATAAGTGGATACTGTATCATTTGAGGTTGCTACAGAGGTATGTGCATGGAAAATCTAAACAATTGTTAAATATTCCCCCAAAACCAAAAAGTAAGCGCTCAAAAATTCCTCAGAAATATAAAGAATAAGCGAACCTGTTTCCAATAAACTGGCTGTTAATATCGATAATGCTACGGTATATTTGCTATTTGTTTGTAACTAAAATGCCCAGTCTGTCATAATAGCTTGTCTTCTTTACAAATATCTTAACAATATAAGAAACAAAAGCTGGCGAATGCCGTCTTTCGTAGGCAAGAACAACGTATTGAGACGTCATATTTGATATAATAAGTATTAAGTAACAAATAGCAAGGCACAGATTTGGATCTGTTATGCAACTGAAATAATAAATAGATGTTAGGGTGCGATAAACCGAGTGGGGTCAATCAGCTAACATCCGCGACTGTACTCGGCAATGCTGGTACCGGACATCAATGACTGTACCTGCAAACTAAATAAATGTTAAAGTCGGAATATCCGGATTGTTTTGTCATACAAAATAAATTTATATCTATAGACTGTAATGTAGAAAATATATCTAATGAATATTTAAAGAAACAGAGAATGCCGTGGAGTTACCTATCCTGCTGTATGGAACGCCGTTAACGCAAAACGGGAAACATGCATTAACAGTGTAACGTTATTATAGCAAATGTAAAGTATATATTGAGAATCATAGAAAATTTTCAGCATACGAAATCATTTTTTGAAACAACGTTTTTGCTGATAAAAACAAATAAAGTACAAAGATAAACCAGATTTTTTTATGAATAATAAACTTTAAGGTTTAGGGATTAAGGTTAAAATAGGTGATGCCTGCTGCCAAATTCAATTCAATATACATGTATAACGTTATTGAATAAAATATTATTGGAAATAATAAAAAAAAAACCTCTTAAGGTTTGTTCATTAATACAAATTTAAATATTTGAGTAAATAACATCAATGTCTCTATTTACCCCGAACTACAATTATAAAAGATTAGTATACATCAGTTAGTATACAGTGAAAGTGCGTCTCATTTACACCCCCTCCCCCTGGAAAATGAAAATTTATTAAATTTACACAGGAAAAACCTATCGCAAATATGCTTCGGACCCCCACCCCCCGGCAAACACAATTATCCCTCGGACCCCCCCCCCCGGAAAATTTTCTTGTTCCGCGCATGCAAGTTTAATTAAATATCCTTTATTAACATCTGTAGATAAACATGCGCCATATATATATATATATATATATATATATATATATATATATATATATATATATATATAACAATTGGATCTGTCCTAGAATACACCATATCATGACAGTGCTTGGGCCTGGTTAACAACATTTAGGACTGCGCGTACTTCTCCAATAGATGCAGTATACATGTACATGTTATTTACATCCATGATTGTACATGTGCCTGGGCAACAACTTCCACCATTGGACATGTCTTTAAATACAATATAATTTACATCCACGTCCGTAACCATGCCTATTAAACAACATTCACGACTGTACCCATACCTGATATTCAATATCCATGACTGTACCTGTCCTATAAATGCAATATAACTTACACACAAAACTGTGCACGTACCTTATAAACAATATCCATGACTGTACCTGTCCTATAAATGCAATATAACTTACACACAAAACTGTACACGTGCCTTATAAACAATATCCATGACTGTACCTGTCCTATAAATGCAATATAGCTTACACACAAAACTGTGCACGTGCCTTATAAACAATATCCATGACTGTACCTGTCCTATAAATGCATTATAACTTACATCCACGACTGTACCTGTGCCTTATTAACAACATCCATGACTGTACCTGTCCAATAAATGCACTATAACTTATATATTACATTCACGACTGCACCTGTGGCTGATTAACAACATCCATGACTGTACCTGTCCTATAAATGCAATATAACTTACATCCACGACTGTACCTGTGCCTGATTAACAACATCCATGACTATACCTGTCCTATAAATGCATTACAGCTTACATCCACAACTGTACCTGTGCCTGATTAACAACATCCATGACTGTACCTGTCCTATAAATGCATTATAACTTACATCCACGACTGTACCTGCACCTGATTAACAACAGCCATGACTGTACCTGTCCTATAAATGCATTATAACTTACATCCACGACTGTACCTGTGCCTTATTAACAACGTCCATGACTGTACCTGTCCTATAAATGCATTACAGCTTACATCCACGACTGTACCTGTGCCTGATTAACAACATCCATGACTGTACTTGTCCTATAAATGCATTATAACTTACACACAAAACTGTACACGTGCCTTATAAACAACATCCATGGCTGTATCTGCCCTATAAATGCATTATAACTCACATCCACGACTGTACCTGTGCCTGATTAACAACATCCATGACTGTACCTGTCCTATAAATGCATTATATAGCTTACATCCACGACTGTACCTGTGCCTGATTAACAACAGCTTTAATTTGTTTTGTCCTTTATAAAAAATATACCATATAACATCTTTAACTTTATTTGTTCAATATCAACAATATAATATCCATGACTGAGCTTTCCCGTTTTTCAATAGCTAGTTTTCCTTCACAGTTATTCTGACGAAACGCAAATAAGTGTATATACATTTTCTTTTTCTATTTGATTTTTTGAATTTGATAGCCTTATTTATTTATTTATTTATTTATTTATTTATTCAGATTTTAGATATAAGAATTGGTTAGCTATTTTAGTTCTACAAAATGTATCACTTATAATGACGTGTAGCCGGCACCTAGCATCGTTTTTTAATGTGGGGGGGGGGGGGGGGGGGAGGAGCAGTCTAGATCTCTGGCCATTTCACTGTTAATTTTCTTATATTCACTTCGGATTTTCTTTTACATGACCGAACCAAAAACGTGTGGGGGGGTCCATGATAATTCAATTTTCTATATCTAAATTTAAGACAAATATTTGTTGAGATAAAAAGATGCTACATGCCTGTTTAATACATACATAGTCTGGCGTATATGATGCAATTCTACAACTATGATGGAAATATTGTTCGGTATGTCCTTGGTCCAATACATGAAATTTGACCTTCAACTTATGATAGAAAATGGGTATCGGATTGTCCAGTCGATTATCAGGTATATGCTATAAAAAGAGGGTGTAGCAGTTCCTATTCTATTTTTACCTAAAGGAGTTGCAGATAAAATGGAAAAAAATACAGTTACAGAAGTCGATGTATATTTTTTTTGCATGCAACGTTGTTCATAAAGCAGTGAGAATTTTATTTGGGAAGTTAGTACATATACTTTTATAAGACCATGAAATAAATTTGAAAATGGTTACACCCATAAATGTGGCATTTTTCACGCTTTCACGACAATTCGTTGAAAACTGCTATTTCCTATTTTTGTTTCAAATAAGCATATTTTTAAAAAATCGAACTTTTTGGGAAAATGATTGATAGTTTTGAAATCTAAGAACGCAATGTTTTTCCCCGTTTTATGTCTTGTCTAGAATAGTGGAGTGGTTACACCATTAGAATAGAGTAAAATCAACTCCGAATTTTTGATTGGGGTTCAAATCCCGGAACAGTTGGAATTTTCATATACATTTTTCTTTTAATCGCATGAAAAGATAAATGTATACGTGTATAGATAAGTTAAGAATGTCAGAATAAAGTTTTTGAAACGTTTGTCAATGTAATATTTGCATGCGTGCTTAATGTTTTCCAACATTACTTATTGTGTGAAGTCCCCGTTATAAACTTGGATTATAAACGTTTCCTTCTGAACAAGTAATTTCAAAACAATTTATGCAACAATGTGGAAAGTTGCCCCCCCCCCCCACACTTTTTATGAAATAACCGGATATGCCGTTTTTAAAGATACATGTACAGGTTGTTAAAAGCAAAAATAATTTATTTAAAAAAGTATGAATCAGTGACGAAACAATAGGTAAATGAAAATGCGTACAAATAAATTTGTTCCACCTTTTATCTAGACTATAGACGTTTATCTAAATACTATAGAAACATGCGACGATTCTAAGTACAACACTAACGGTTTAAGCGTTTTGAAGAACCACAAGCAGAATTATAGACTATAGACGTTTATCTAAATACTATAGAAACATGCGACGATTGTACGTACAACACTAACGGTTTAACCGTTTTGAAGAACCACAAGCAGAATTATTCATGTGATATTTTAAACACGCTGGACAGTATAAATCAACTTGATATATGTTATAACACTAAAATACAGACTATTTGGTCATATTCCTAACAATATTTATGAAAATCAAATGGTGGTTGCCGTGTTCGATAGAAATGCGTAAAATGTTGAGTATTTTGCCTACATGCGAAACATACCCGCTATGTAAATATAGTCGTCTACGTAATGTATCTAGATTAAGATATGACTCTTCAAGCGAAAGGGATATTTAAAGGTCCTTTCCACGTTAGGTAATAAACCCGCTTTTAGCAACACCCTCTTAAGAATCTTTTAATGCATTTAAATCAATTTTAACATTAAAAAAAAATCATATGTGTTTTATGTCATTGAATCAAGTCTTGTGGACGAATTTTTGCAGAAATGTTTTTATCAATTGCAAAGTTTCAAACAGTTGAAATATCAGAAACACACTACATGTAGGGTCATTTTACAAAGTCACATTCGGAGAAAAGTCAGATTGATTTAGCATTTGTTCCCAACGAGCGTTAAAACAGGCAGAGCAACGCTTCCTCATGCTTCGAGTACAAAATCTAATGATAGACCGGGGAGGGGGGTGTTACATGTATTCCATCCATGATAAAGGCGGTCCTGAAACTGGTCGATGATGTTTGAGGGTGATTCTAAAAACTTACTTTCCAAGTTCTCCACTCCGCTCCATTCACCGTGCACTTACAGTGCGTTCACTATGTGCTCAGCAATCGTTTAGCGTTCGCTCACCCTTCACGTTTAATTCATCTCCATTGCCATTCGGAATTCCGAAGTGGAAAGATCACCTTAGAAAACATGAAAACAAAATGAGCAAATATTCTTAATAATGACAAGAAAGTTATAGTGTAAATGTCGTTTTGTTTCAATTAGCATAAAGACAAATGGCAGTAAGTAAAGGAATTCGATTTGAAATGATTCGTTAAAACTCTCTTATTTATATATGAAATCTCGTAACCTCTTGTTCAATCTGAATTAAAAGATCAAACTTCGCAATGACATTAATACAAATACACTAAAATAACCAGTTTAAATGAATAAATGAAGTTGATGTTGTTAATCAGGCACAGATACAGTCGTGGATGTAAGTTATAGTGCATTTATAGGACAGGTACAGTCATGGATGTTGTCAATCAGGCACAGGCACAGTCGTGGATGTATGTTATAGTGCATTTATAGGACAGGTACAATCATGGATGTTGTTAATCAGGCACAGGTACAGTCGTGGATGTAAGTTGTAATGCATTTATAGGACAGGTACAGTCATGGATGTTGTTAATCAGACACAGGTACAGTCGTGGATGTAAGTTGTAATGCATTTATAGGAAAGGTACAGTCATGGATGTTGTTAATCATGCACAGGTACAGTCGTGAATGTAAGTTATAATGCATTTATAGGACAGGTACAGGCAGTCGTGGATGCAAGTTATAATGCATTTATAGGACAGGTACAATCATGGATGTTGTTAATCAGGCACAGGTACAGTCGTGGATGTAAGTTATAATACATTTATAGGATAGGTACAGTCATGGATGTTGTTAATCAGGCACAGGTACAGTCGTGGATGTAAGTTATAATGCATTTATAGGACAGGTACAGGCAGTCGTGGATGCAAGTTATAATGCATTTATAGGACAGGTACAGTCATGGATGTTGTCAATCAGGCACAGGTACAGTCGTGGATGTAAGTTATAATGCATTTATAGGACAGGTACAGGCAGTCGTGGATGCAAGTTATAATGCATTTATAGGACAGGTACAATCATGGATGTTGTTAATCAGGCACAGGTACAGTCGTGGATGCAAGTTTTTGCTTCAGCCATGTTTTGACGTGAACCTTCGGTAAAATACTGATGAGACATATGTATAGGACAGGTACAGTCATGGATGTTGTTAATCAGGCACAGGTATAGTCGTGGATGTAAGTTTTAATGATTTACTAATGTACACATCTTATTATAGTTGAAGACATAATCAGCGTTACTATTTTCTCTATTATTTCAAATGCATTCTTTTTTTATATAAATAAATCAACTTGTTATCTAATTATCAAAAAATTGGTTTATTTTGGTGTTACCGGTAGTGAAAACCACCTTTACTTATTTTTTTTTATTAGCGATTACGTTGATACATAAAATAAATTTCTGTATTACAACTTGATTATATTCAATACACACTTTATGTTCATTTCCGTTTTGGGAGTTAACGGCGTTCCATACAGCAGGTCAGATAACCCCAGAACATTTTTGTTGGTAAACATACAGAAGAGATATGTTTTCTCTAATAACAATTCGTAAATATATATCTTTAAAATAAGAAGAACAATCAGGAAAATCTTTCTCTGATATTCCGACTTTAACATTAACATACAGGTACAGTCATGGATGTCCGGTACCAGCATTGCCGAGTACAGTCGCGGATGTTAGCTGTTGGATAAACAGCTGGGTACTAAATTATGATAACAGTTGGTGGTAGCAAACAGCATCAGCTAATGACCGCGCGGTCCAATTTATTCCGATATTACTTAGTCACTGGTCAAAGAACTATGTGCGGGATAAAGTGTTTTTATGCCCCAAATTCAAAGTTATCAATAGAGCTTTAGAAATTTGCTAAAAGATAGGTTAATATATACCTAGTTCAGGTTTATAAAGATAAATTGTATAATCGAAGTCATAATAAAAATATGATATGTTAATAATAAGGTAATTTCACAGAAAGTTCGTATTTTAGCCAAAAATGGGGGATTTCCTCTGTTTTTTAAAAAGGAAACATCGAGCGCATGCTTGCTCCAACACCATTTTATAATATGATATGCAAAATAATATGAACAATAACATATGTTAAAATGGTTTTGGAGCAACATTGCGCTCTATACCTCCTACTCGTGAATATGAAGAAAAATTTATGAACTTTTCATACTTTTGAGAAAATGCGGGAAATAGCACATTTTTGTGACGTCATAGAAGCACGAGGAATGATCAATGCTAAAAAACTTCAAGATTTCTGCAGCAAGCATATTCAGTTTTATATTTTATCAAAATATCTTTATGATATGAATTTTTTTCCAAATTTATAAAACACGGGGGCAAAAATTAGACCTTATCGCATGTAATTCTTTACACACTTAAAACAACACATTTCTAACAAATTAATCAATAGTTTATGTAATTTCATAGCATCGAAATACAGTCATGATAAAGTTGTTTTCAAATTTTAAAATGTTTTACCATTAAGTTTTTTTTTAATATTTTATTTGTAAGTATAAAAATAATATGCTCCAAAATAACAGAAGGTTGTACAAAAATCCCATGAAGATTAAAAATGAGTAAAGTCATCTCGTTTTAATACTTATTGATTATCATTTCTATTTATATATAATACTATTTATCTATTCATTGATTTCTTTTTTAGATTACACGGATTATGTCGTCATAGATTTTTCAAACCGTGATTTTGATGACGACACAAGCACAGATCTTGACATCAAAAGGATTTCCCCCAACCTGGAGAGTAACCCCGAGTTTGTGTACCTGGAGGGCATCCAGGAGAGACATTATTGGGGAAAGATCCGCTCCCTCATGAGGGACCTTGGGTACAAAGGGTACCTCGAGGATCTCAGACATGGGCGAGGAAAGGGGATCTTCATCAGAAACGATGTGGCGGATCTCGTAAAGCCTTACGGAGGGACTGTGTATAGGTCAAAACGACCCAATCCCTCGTAGAAGTCGGCGCATGATGCTGGAGGAGGAAAAGTCGATGCTCAGTGAAAAATCTACTAGACTGCAAAAATAGAAACATCAAGCAATCATTTCTTAGAATATCAGCTATTGCATGTGGTGATATTATTAACAAATTGAATATACTAATATATTTACAGTTTTGTTTGTGGAACTGACTAGTTGTTATGTTGCACAATGTTTATAAATTTGTGTTGCAAAATAAATTTACTGTTCTATTTTTAATTACTTTATAAAAATCTTCATACAAGTATATGCAAAAAAGTGAGATCATATCATACTCATTTAAAACATAAGGTGTTCAAAGTAGAAAAGTGTTAAATTGATAATTTTAGTAAACACAAATAAGACTACGACCCACTCCGGCTCCGCAGTCATTAAAACAGTCAAATCACTCAACTCATTCCTCAACTCAAATTATTTAAAGAAAAGTGCATAATCTCAGATTTATAAGATGAATCTTTTAAATTTAAAGACTCTGTAAAAGCTAGCACAAACCAATGACATCGTGTAAACCATCTGAAAAATTTTGCGCATTACATTGTTCAATGTAGAATAACGTTAAATGAACGAAATCCCGCGTATAAAAACAAAATTACACAACAAATGATGATAAATAAATAAATAAATGAATAAAAAATAACATCCAAAAAAAATTTTGCAATGTAAATTAAAATTATAAAATACAAATTGAACTTATACAATATAAATAAAAATCGTGCTAATGCAAAATAAAACTTAACAAAAAGGTATTCAGTACAAAGAAAAAGGGGAAGATCAAAAGTCTCAATCAGTACACATGTATACACATTAAATAAGCTATGTACAAGAGTTGACCCAAAGGTAATGTCACAAAATGTATTAAATTGCGCTTGTAATCAGCACTGTATGACAACAATCTCATATAAAATTGATTGTTTCAAAGTAACAATTTAAAGAATTTTCGTTTATTGAACATTTTCGATAATTCAAAACGTTATACGCATGTGAATATGGAGCAACTCGGGCATCATCACTTTATAGTCGATTCTACAGTCTCTTAATATTATTCCGTCGAATAATGCGCATTTTGCAAGTTTACAGGTCTGGATTTTTGAACACGATTACCCTTCATATATGAAATCGCATTCGTCGTTGCATGAATTAACATGAAGTTTCAAAGTTGAATACACAGTTTAATTTTTTTTTCAAAATGACATATTTTGATATCTGTATTAACACTTGTTTACAAAACAAATCTTCCAGAAACAGATACAAAGAAATACTTTCAAAATCTTAATTGTTATTTTAAAAGAGATTAAAAAAGGAAAATAAACACTAATAAAGGAAATTAAATATTTATTTGTGTCAAAAACTAGATCAGAAGGAACCATGCCTTTAAAAGTTTTCTAGTGAAATACAAACTTGTAAATGATTATCCTAATGGTCATAAGATGATTATATGATAACAGAAAAATGAAATGATACCGATAAAAATGTTTAGAATCAAGTTCATTGGATAAAGTAGGATGAACAATTATTTGGTCTGGCAATCTGAAGTTTTTAAAATAACTGTTTCCACTCAAAGATTGGAGGATTATGAATCATAAGTCCCATGTGCAAGTATGAAAGAATAGCTTGGCAGCAGGTTGTGATAACAAGATGTCGTCTTATATATATAAGTAAAGAAATACACAGTGACAAACAAAACATATATATCGGCAACAACTTAACTAGACTGTATGAAATGTGGCGACAGTGTTCAAATTCAAAAGTCAAAAGGAAAATTACAAAACAGGAGCAGAGCAAACACGGACCTCTTAACAAATTGAGGTAGGATCAGGTGCCATGGAGGAGTGAGCATCCTCTTCTGACCGGTCATCAGAGTAATATCAGAGTAATATCAGTGTAATTCATACAGAATCATTTAGCATTCACTATGGTGTGTAAAGAGAGAGAACTCGAAAAACTGAGATGTAAAAACGAACAAAAAAATTAAAAGAATTTCATATATATATATTTTTTTTCATTAATGCCAATAAAAATCTTCTATAAAAATGTAAAAATTAAAAAAGAAAGAAAGCCGGAGAAAGAAGTATTTGAAAATTTAAAAGATATGTTAGGTATCTCATTCAAGTTAAATATATTTTAATTCATCACTGCTTTCGGTAAGACTGATATGACAAGAAGAGTCTAAAATAGTTTGGAGGACTAATATCTATCTATATCTAGTACATTAAAAAAAACCAACATTACCAAAACATTATGCGTTTATCAAATCTGATCTTTATAATCTACGAATTCAGAGTTACAGGGTGGGTACAAGATTACGGACATATTGAAAGTGACAAAGAAGGCTAGATTACGTAATACTGCGCAGTTTACACATTCGTACTGTTAGCTGAAAGTTTCAGTAGTTATCAAGGATGGTGTTTATGAAAGCCTGTAGGAGCGTTGTCCGTCGTCCGCCTGCCGTCCACTGGGCCAGTATCAGGGAGTCAACAGTCTATCTAGATGTAAGTAGTGACTTTCAGTTTCAAACAATATGTATAGACCACCATAAACACATCACTCGTTGTCTAGATATTGATATACTAGTGTAATATATTATATACCATATGCATATTACTTACCCATCAACAAGATGAACCCCATATGAAAAATGTATACACCACTATCTTAATTTTGCTGACTACTAATATTTCATATCATTGGCGACAAAGGGCAATGTAGAATTGTTGCTGTTTCCCCCCCCCCCCCCCCCCCCCCCCAAATTTGATTGTTCGTTAAACGCCTGTAATAATTTATTGCTGCCTAACGTATAGCTTGCAAACTGAGTGCATTGGTAGGAATTTTACATCAGGCAAACAAAGAACATCAAGATGATGAACAGGAAGGGGGAGGGGGATGTACCACAATTGAGAAAATGAGACTTGGATGCAAAGATAGACAAAATCATAATGAATCAATCAATCAATTAAATTTCACCACTAAGTGTTAATCCGGAAAAATTAACTTTAGCAGTAGCGGATAAGAATTTTAAGCATTGGCGAAAATGGTTTTTCCTTTTGTTTTGTATTTTATTTTTGCTTGTCAATATTTTAGATAAGTCTAGACGCCGTCACCTTCAATTTGCTTTCAATTTTCTCAACTGATGGGTATTTAACAGGCAAACAGAGTGGATGGTTAAGAAAGCTCTATAAGATTATGAAATTCATGGCGATTTGTGTAAGGGACTTGGGTGTAGGGTGTTAGTGAAAATGCACGGAAAACACCTTGTTTTTCCCTCTTATTCTGCGGCAAGAAAATCGATTTGAGTATTTGAGAAGTTTTGTTTTACAATGTGGCATTATTGCACAAACTGCCAATTTTTAAAAAATATTACTTCACCAAAAACTTTAATAATGCTTAGGCACATAATTGATTTTTGGGTGTATGACTTTATCTTAAAAGCTTACTGATCATTATTGAGTCAAACATCTAGTATCATTCTGCCGAATGTTTTGATTTTTTAATCATCATAACTCTAGTGAGTTATCCCTTTTATTGTCACGATGGGTGAGTTATTTGTCACTGTTAATAATAACAACAGGCACTTGAGGCCTGACAATTAATGATACAATTCAAAAATTATGTTATAAGGGGTCAGCATTCACATCCACTAATATAAGAATAAAGCACAAAATAATTCCCCTTCAACTATTAAGTTTTGGAATAATCTTAGTGAAAATATTAAAAACACTCCTTGATTTCCAATCTTTAAAACAAAGCTTAAAAGTTTAGGAGTAACAAATTTTTGTAAATATTTCAATGTTGGTAGCAGGAAAGAAAATATTTTACATTGTCAACTTAGAAATAATGCTAGCAATCTTAATGCCTACTTAAAAATTCATTTTTATCTGATGTACAGCTATGTGAAAAATGTGGTTATTATATAGAAGACACTAAACAATATTTTATGAAGTGTCCTTTTTATAATTTTGAAAGAGATATACTAATATATAAACTAAATAATATTAGTGTTGATTTTGAACTTGAAACTCTCTTAAGGGGGGAAAAGCCAATATTCATACAAATCAAACTGTGAAATTATTTCCATTGTTCATGAATTTATTAAATCTACAAAGAGATTTTAGCACTGTGTATCTATTTAGTTTAAGATATAGTTTCACTGATTGTTGGGTTTTATTCTTAATTTAAGGCTGTGACTATATATATATATATATATAGATATAGATATAGATATATATATATATATATATATATATATACTGTATATATGTTTTTGTTTTTGTTTTATTGTTTACTTCTTAAGATGTTTATAAAGTCTTATTGTATTTAAGCACAACTCATACATTTATATATATTCAATTCACTAATATAGCTCAAATTACTATCTATCACATGTGTATACCTAGAACAGAATATTATAATTTAGATACTCATAAAATGTTATAGCTCTATAATTCACTAGTAATTATAATTATGTCATTTATCAAATACATGTACATGAATATAACTAGACATGTATATTGTACTATATACTTATATGATTTATGTAACTTGACCTATTATACAAGGAGAGGATAAACTTGTACATAAGCTATGCCTGTTGTCCAATCCTATTGAATTTATTCAATAAAATATGTTTAAATTAGAGCCATGACTGAGTGGGAAACAATGAAATAGACCGGCCTACGTCACATTGCTATTGACATCAATACCCAAAGTCCTAGCTCTTGTTTAAACGGTTCTAAAAATATTTTTTAATGCCTCGTGCGGTTCTAATATTCTCAAAAAATGATGATGATCATAATCATGATATGAAAAAAAGATCAGAAAAACAACTACATTTCATTATCAGAGAATAATCTAAAAAACTATACCATATAAACAACAACGTTTGGTATCAAGAGAATATAAAACAATAAATAAAAGTTAGGGAAGCGGTGCTTCTTTTGTTTCAATAAATTTCTCAAAAATTCTACAAAGAAATTTACGTTCATTTTGAAAAGTTACGTACATGAAAAACAAAGATACAGCAAATATAATGAATTTTCCATTACATGAAAATACTATGAATACTACTATCTTGGACATTTCCCCTGAATGCTGTTTCGAAATGAAACTGAAGACCTGATGATGAAATTTTTTGCCACGTCTTTTTTTGGGAAATGACATTTTTTAAAACAAGGGTTGTCAAAGTATTAAAATTCAATTTCCTGTCACACTGAAAACTAAGACTATTGAAAGAACTTTCAGTAGTAAATGTTTTTATAAAAATTGTTTTGAAATGAATCATTCTGTATTTTACGAACTGGCAGTTCTATGAACTGCTGCAACACTTTGCAGTCACCAAGGGATCATATGCATTGTATGTGTATTGTATGTTCAAAATGCTAGAAACCAAACTTTCTATAGAGAACAGTTAATACTTTCTGTAAATTTTTCTCTAAAAAAACTCCAAAGCTTCATAAAATCTATAAAAGCTTTTTTACGGAAGTTATCTCTCTTACCGGAGTATCTATGAACCTTAATGATACGATTTTGTACGAAATAAATCTGTTTTATATTTTACATGTACCTCTGTTTATTTAGCTAAAAGAAGTATCAGATAAATTAATCAATTTTTACTTCACTTTTCCAATTATTTTAATATAATAAGGTTTAATTTGTAAGGCATAGGCTAATAGGAACCATGCCTTTTTGCAAATCTGAATATTCATCAGCTACAAGGGTTATTAAATAAAGTAAATTAATATAAATACATGATAGAAATTAATATATAGTGCAGAATTTTCGGACTAGAGGTGAACAAAATGTTTAAAAGCAGAGGAACAAGCCTCTTTGAAGATCTTAGTTCTAAGATATTTTGCTCAAGTTTATATATTTTTTTCCAGATTTGGCTCGTTTCGTTGCATTTCCTATAATTTAAAATAAACATTTGATATATTTTACCTTAAATATCCATGGCTGAGGTACCCAGAACGAGGGGATAAACAACAGTAAAAACAATGTTGTAAACAAATTTAAATAAACTAAAACTAACTAAAACTAATCCTTTTTTTAGCTCACCTGAGCTGAAAGCTCAAGTGAGCTATTCTGATCACATTTTGCACGTCGTCCATCTGTAAACTTTTCACATTTTTGACTTCTTTTCTAAAACCACTGGGCCAAATTTTACCAAGCGTGGCACAAAGCATCCTTATGTGAAGGGGATTTTAAATTGTTTAAAAAAGGGCTTAACCCTTTGTATAAGGGAGACAATTGCGAAACAGTGAGAATATAGTGTATGTCTTTAAAAATCTTCCTTTCAAGAACCACCTCACCAGAAATGCCAATATTTACAAAGAAGATTGTATATATATAATGACGATTTTAAATTTTAAAAATTGTGACCCCCACGCCAAAACTGCGGCCCCAGGCGGGGTTCAAAGTTTAACATAGAAATATATAGGAAAAATGTAAAATAAAAAAAACTTCTTCTCAAGAATCACTGCACCAGAAATGCCAATATTTACACAAAAGCTTGTATATATAGTGAAGATTCTAAATTGTAAAAATCGTGACCCCAGGAAAACTTTGGCTCCAGGCGGGGTTCAAAGTTTAACATAGAAATATAGAGAAATACTGTTTAAAAATCTTCTTCTCAAGAACCACTGCACCAGAAATGCCAATATTTACATAGAAGCTTGTATATTAAAAAAAGATTTTAAATTGTAAAAATTGTGACCCCCGCACCAAAACTTGGACCCCGGGCGGGGTTCAAATTTTAACATAGAAATATATAGGAAAAATGTTTAAAAATCTTCTAATAAAGAACTAAATTTAAACAGTTTGGGATTTTACTATGCATGCATCTTTGGAAAATGTAAATTGTGAAATTTGTGACCTCCGGACTAATACTGAGGCACCAAGAGGAGTTCAAAGTTTAACATAGAAATATATAGGAAACATGTTTAAAAATCTTCTTCTCGAGAACAACGTTACAGTTTGTGAGATTACTATGCAAAGATCCTCAAATAGGGAAGATTGATTTTTAGCTCACCTGAGCTGAAAGCTCAAGTGAGCTTTTCTGATTACATTTTGTCTGTCGTCTGTCTGTCCGTCCGTCTGTCTGTATGTCAGTAAACTTTTCACATTTTCAACATCGTCTCCAGAACCACTGGGCCAATTTCAACCAAACTTGGCAAAAAGCACCCTTAGGCAAAGGGGATTCAAAGTTGTGAAAATTAAGGACCGCGCCCTTTACACAAGGGGAAATAGTTAGGAATTATTGAAAAAAATTGAGAAATTTTCAAAAATCGTCTTCTCAAGAACCACTTGGCCAGAAAATCTGAAACTTATGTGGAAGCATCCTTAGGTAGTGTAGATTCAAAGTTGTGAAATTCATGACCTCCGGTGGTAGGGTGGGGCCACAATGGGGGGGGGGGATCAAATTTTTACATAGAAATATAGAGAGTAAATCTTTAAAAATCTTTTTCTCAGTAACTAATCAGCCAGGAAAGCTGAAATTTATACGGAAGTATCCTCAAGTAGAGTAGATTGAAAATTGTGAAAATCGTGACCACCGGAGGTAGGGTGGGGCCACAATGGGGGGTTGAATTTTTACATAGGAATATAGAGAGTAAATCTTTAAAAAATCTTCTTCTCAAAAACCAATCGGACAAGAAAGCTGAAACTTAAGTGGAAGCATCCTCAGGTAGTGTAGATTGAAAATTGTGAAAATCATGATCCCCGGGAGTAGGGTGGGGCCACAATAGGGGGTCGAATTTTTACATATACATAGAGTCAATCTTTAAAAATCTTCTTCGCGGAAACCAATCGGCCAGGAAAGCTGAAATTAATGAAATTACATAGGAATATATAGAGTAAATCTTTAAAAATCTTTAATCAGCCAGGAAAGCTGAAACTCATGTGGAAGCATCCTCAGGTAGTGTAGATTCAAAGTTGTGAAATTCATGACCCCCAGTGGTAGGGTGGGGCCACAATGGGGGGGGGGGGGTCGAATTTTTACATAGGAATATAGAGAGTAAATCTTTTAAAATCTTCTCAGAAACCAATCAGCCAGGAAAGCTGAAATTTATATGGAAGCATCCTCAGGTAGTGTAGATTCAAAGTTGTGAAAATTATGACCCCCGAAGGTAGGGTGGGGCCACAAGGGGGGTCGAATTTTTAAGATAGTAATATAGAGAGTTAATATCTAAAAGTTTTCTTCTCAGAAACCAATCGGCCAGGAAAGCTGAAACTCATGTGGAAGCATCCTCAGGTAGTGTAGATTCAAAGTTGTGAAATTCATGACCCCCGGTAATAGGATAGGGCCACAATGGGCGTCAAATTTTTACATAGGAATATATAGAGTACATTTTAAAAATCTTCTTCCCAGAGACCAATCAGCCAAGGAAGCTGAAACTAATTGTGTGGAAGCATCCTCAAATTCAAATTCAAAGTTGTGAAAATCATAATCCCCGGGGGTAGGGTGGGGCCACAGAGGGGAGGGGGACATATTTTTACATAGGAATGTATAGAAAAAAATCTTTAAAAATCTTCTAAAAAACCATTTGCCTAGAAAATCTGTAACTTTAGTGAAAGTAACTTCAGATAGTGTAGATTCAAATTCGTTAATTCAAAATCTTGAGGAGTAGGGTTGGGCCACAATTGGGATCCAATTGTACAGTGGAAAACATTTTAATTATTCACAAAAACTGAAATGTTATCATATATGGTTTTACTTATATGCAAGCATTTTGACATATTGTTGATTCTTAAAAATTGTTTAGATTCTGGCACCTGGACGATTATTGGGCTTCACAAGGGGTTCAGAGTTTGAAGTAGGTTTATATCCCATATATAAACAATTGTTTAGGATCTTTTTTTAGAACTGCAGGGTGTCAACAGGAATATCAACATGTAATTTGGCTATAAAATCATCATGTTAGAAAAGGGACTTGATTATAAACATAAGAATATCCAGGAGGAAAATGGATTTTTATTAATACAGGATCTACATGTATTATACCGCATTGTCCAGATATTTTGTATCATGACTCCATTAAGCTGATTTTATCATGCCTTTTGTTGCTCAGGTGAGCGATGTGGCCCATGGGCCTCTTGTTATTCACTTCTTTTTCTTTATATTCGACATAAGCTATCTAGAATGGAGCATTATACCGGCAAATAGTCGTGTTTCTGTGTTTCTGATAAACATTTACCTATTAGATCAAACCTTATATAAATAAAAGTATTGGAAACCGATTGAATAATCTATCTAAACTCTTTTTAGCAACATGTAACAGAGAAATAGACAGAGGGGCATGTAAAAATGCATGTTATCAGAACAATGATATTCATCATACATATCTAGCCGTCCATTATTGTTACAATTTCAAATTTAGATAACTAATGTTCAATATTCATCTAAACTAATTATATGAAATGAAAACCCCCCGATAAAAAAAGTACATCTTTGACTATAAATGCCATAACTTGTTTTTTTGGCATTAGTGGATGGTCTTTAACCATTCATGAAACAGTTGTGTATACGTATTGAATAGTACTGTTTTGAACAAGTTTTGGACAAGTCGTGCTTTTTGCATGCCCTTTTGCACATTTATTTGTTGGCTAAGAAGAGTGTGTTAGATAGATTATCAACAAAGTAGACAATAAAAAATAAGTACATCAGTGACCAATAATGATGAAACTTTATATTGCATTATTGATGGACGTCGTGCACTTTTGCGTCCCACTACATGTATGTCTATTTCTATCTCTGTTTGCTCAGAAAAATATGAGAGATTATTAAAAAATATAAATAAACAATTGAAAATAAGTACACCATTGCCTAATAATAATATATCTTTATATTGCAATAGTCATATCGAATGGGCTTGCCTTAAAGATGACTTTAACCAGTACTGATACAATTATGTAAGAAGAGGTACATGCAAAAATACAAAATTTAAAGCAGTACCATTTCATACATAATTGTTAAATACTAATAGTTAAAGTTCAAAATTATATCAAAATTATATCTGATCATTAAAGGTCAACGATGTATTTAATTTGCGTTTTCTCCCTATATATATCGTTAGTGAATGTAAATTTTAGCCCTTAATGATATAATTTTAAAATTGTATCATTTGTGAACGGCTCGAAAGTTCGTTAATGATAACATTATATCAATTAATGGTAAAGACTCTGACTTCTAATGCAATTTTATATCATAAGTGGATACTGTATCATTAGAGGTTGCTAAGCTCTCTTTTAAAGAGTCCGTCGTAAAACGCTATTTTTAAAAACAAGCTTTTGGCAAATAAGTTTCATCATCAATAAAGTATTATGCACATTAAAACTAAACAAAAAATAAGTGTGAGTTGGCCTAGGATTTAATTTTTTTCCCATAAAGATAGGAGTTATTCATGCTCCAAGTGCCTGTGTTTATAATGTCATAGATGTGTCAGTTGAAGCGAGAATTAAACAAATATGTAGTAAAAAGTAAATTTGTAAAATTGTAAAAAAGAAAAAAAGAAAAAAAGAAAAGAATCCGATTTGAGCAATAGAAACGTGTTCCACAGTGTGACATTATATTAGTCACAACACAAATCCCGCCATATTTAAATACATTACTGATCTTTGGTGAATGGCTTTATCTTGAAAGTGTACCGAAAAAGTAAAACTTTTAAAATTATTTTGTATGAATTAATGTGACAGGGGTCATATTTGCTTATTTTGACGTACCGTGTGTTTATTTTTTGGAGTAGCGATCCTACCAAATGATTGAATTAGACAACATTAAAAAGGAGCGGCCGGACAGAAGGAAATACATCATAGGTTTGGTTATATGTCGCTGTTTTGTGTTGACTTCTAAGAACATATTTTTTTTAAAGAACAAACTATTTTTCAAAAATTGCATAATATTCGGAATAAAAAACCCCAAATGAAATCATAAACAAACATGTTTTACTTGAGTCGACAAAAAAAATCAATGGATTATGAAAATAAACCTTATCCAATTACTTTGCTTAATAGATAATATGCAACTTTTAGAATACAGTATGGTTTTTTTTTTAAACAAAAACATTATTTACCTCTAAGATTTGACGTCACTCCAGGTCCTCGAAAAAGTATGAATTTGTTATATAATTGTAATTTGTAGAAAACTTTGACTGCCTGCGTATAGACCTGACTAAAGATGACAGAAACATGGGAGTTGTGACCGGAAGTCACGCAGAAAAAGAAACCAGCTCTTTACACAAACCGGAAGTGGTAGTTATTGAGGGCATGGCAGAGAAAACCTTCAATATGGAAATGAAGTCTGTCATGCGCAAACTCGGATACTCTGGCTTCCTGGAGAACGTGAGGCAGGGGAAAGGAACTGCCATGTTTATAAGGAATGATAAATTAAAGAAAAAGACAACTCTACCAGCAACAGTGTTTGCTTTTACATTACGTTATCCTTTAGTCTGAACATAAACTCTCCACTTATTAAATTCATTTTGAATGATCATAGATATCTACTTCTTGGAGGAACTATGTCAATGAAAAAAACAGCTTTTTGCTAATGAAAATTAAGCTGTTATTTTGTAAACAAAAGTGTACTGATGTATATATTTTGTACATGTTTTGTTGAAAGTTTAAATAATTTGTACACAGTTACAGATGCAGATGCATGTAGTTAATATATGATCAAAATATATGGTATTATGACGATATCAGATACGGGTATTCAATCCTTCTACAAGAAAAGAAAACCCTACAATCAGAACCAGTTATTAACAAATGAATGAAAATTAAAAGGTAAGCAATATTTCATGATGATGTACAAAAAGTGAAATTTATTGATGATACTAATACACATATATTTACAGTCAGTGTATATTTACCCTTATGCTTGCATTGGAAATCTGCGACGTTCAATTTTCTATGAATACACTTTGATAATTCATGCGCCATTTGCACAAATATAAACGTCTTCACGTGTTTTGAGTATATTTATTTTTGTAAGATTAAATGAAACGTTAAATCTTACATAACCAATTTGATATGTTCTTTTGAAAAATAATCATTAAATTTTATCTACTCCTTTGTAAAAAAGATTTTTCTCTACAAAGTTTCTGGCACTATATTTTTAGTCGCGGAAGCCAACTAAATAACATGTTGATATGGTGTTCCATGTATGTTTCATATCCCTGACTGAGAGCGTATATACTGGCTTTACAGCGAAATACACATATATTTCATAAAAATAGACATCAGTATGAATATAAATATAAGCGTTGATTGCTTATTTTTGGATGTCGTAGTCCTGTAACACACCAAGTGGTGCAGACAAATTATCATACCGCGCTAACGCGCGGTATTCAATTTGTCTGCACCGCTTGGTGTGTTACAGGACCGACGACATCCAAAAATAAGCATTCAATGCTTAAGTAATGCATTTTGTAGAATTAATATTACAATCAGATAGATGAATCAATATGATTCCTAGATTAAACAATGCAATAACAGTGATATTATGAGGATGCAAATTACACCATACTGATATTTGATTATGGTAACTAAATTATACGTTAAACAGGAGGTTAAAAATAATACGAATGGTGAATAATTCCATACGCATATCTTAATGATAGATCCAATGGGATAGACCAAACCTAACTTCTCGGGACTTTCAGACAAGCGGAAAACATTGTCGGTAGGAGTCTATGACCCCCTTTTTTAATATAAAAAAAACCCTGGATATAAATAAATGACAATATGTTATTTTTTTAGTTTTGAACAAAGTTTCATTAACTTAAATAAAATACGCTAAATACATGACAGATTATGAAAATTTGAGCTCAAGTCGTGCCCAAGTTACTTAAAAAAGACTGCTTACCAAAATTTCAAAACGTATAGGAATTTAGGTAAGTGACTCAAGTGGTCTTGTAGTACAATGCACTATATTTAAATCTACCGAGTATGATTCTTTCTATTTCTTACGGAAACTTACAGTTGGTTTGAACATATTTTATTGTAAAGTTGGTATAAACAATAGGATCGGGCACAAGTTCTATAAACTTAAAACGCTCTCTCCTTATAGTTAATTCAAAGCTCTATAGAAACAGCCAGACTGAAATCTACACGCCCCGTTTATCGATTGGTCGAAACCTACAGCGACTGAAACTGACAGGAGTGAACCGTTTATCGATTGGTCGAAACCTACAGAGACCTAAAAAAAATCATGGACTGCACGAAATTATCATGTCAGACTCAAATTCCCACAGGAGACGATTTGCCTGTTTCTTTTAGCCAACGTACTGATGAACATTAACAGATATTTAGTGAATTTTACTTACTTTTTACAATCAATTTATTAATTCGTTAAAAGAAAGATGTAAATATAAACAATAAAATGCTGTCTTTGGTGATTTATGCGGGTTATGAAGGTAGTGATCATTGCAGAATTTTTTTTTCTGCAATGTCGCCACCTTTATATCTCGCAAAAATCACCAAAGAAAGCATTTTATTGCTTAAATGATTATATCCACTTGTTATGATTCCCTCTCTTTCAGAAATACGATAGACTACATATTTAAATATCAGTTTACAATTCAAAAAACAAAAAAAAAGACAGAAGCATTAAATCGTTAAATCTGAAAATAAAATCTTTTTCGAGAGGCATTTAGAAAAATGTACTTTTCTGTATTCATAATGAAAATTTCACACAAATTAGAGATTAAAATATGCCATTGGATTTAAAACTTGAGTTTCAGAAATCATTTTACCATAAAATATATATTTATATATAACGTTTGACCTTGATTGTATTCATAAGAAATAAAATGAGAATCGCAATTTAAAAAAATATGAATTTTTTAAAGAAAAAAACCCCATAATTTATTTTCTGCGAAATTCGCTTTTTCCGTATGAAGCAATAAAGAGAACATTTTTGTGTTTGTGTAAACGATAAAAAAAAATAATATCCAAACAACGCCATAAAAACAGTGAACCAAATGCTAATCTGGAATTAATGAAACACATCGAAACTGCAATATTCATATACAATTCAAATTAAAGATTGGGCAAATAAATGTCCCGTTACACCGTCTCCTCTAAGATTTGACCCTGATAGTCCGTTCTCCTCTAGGATTTGACCCTGATAGTCCGTTCTCCTCTAGGATTTGACCCTGATAGTCCTACTAAGCTGTGATATATATTAAAATTTTAGAATATCACGATTATGCGTTTTAGACTTGATCTTTTTAAAGTATAAAATATGCATAATAGAAGTAAATATATACAGTGCCAAAAAAAACGAAACTTGCGTAGAATTAACAATGTCAGGTGTATTAAACATTTAATAGTGTATAATTTTAAACAAACCATGGCTTAGATGCATTATTAATTAGGGGGGAGGGGTGGGTGATTAGCAGCACGTTCAAAACACTGTTTAGAACCAAAGAGACTTCATAATATTTACGTTTCTCCTGTGATTTTAACTAGCTCTACTTAATATACGCAACTAATATCAATTCATAATATCACTTGTATATTACTTCCTCTCTTTTCTGAAATTACGGTATATTCTGAGCTTCATAATAATCTCAGGCTGGTAAAAATATCCATGAAAACAAGATTTGTTCCGTTATCAGAAAAACATAAATGTACTCATGCAGTATCGATTATTAGAGTTCTACAATTGAAAATAATCTAGTTTATTCTGGAATGTTAATGGAGCGACGGAAATAGAGCGACGCAGAAAGCGCGGTATGTTTGTAAACAAACTACGTACAGTGTAAATCGATTGTCACGTCCTTCACACAGCCAGTGCGCGGTAAACCATGCAGGGAATAGGTCGCCTCACAAATATCCTACTGAGGGAAACGAAACTAGTAAAGTCACAGTCACCAAGAAACATTCCTCAGGTACGATTAGGACTAAACTGTGCAAAATTCAGGAAATTAATGAAAAAATAAAGTTTTCATAATCTTAGAATTGCAAGATTATTGCAGCTATTTCTTGCAAATATTTTCATTCTTGTTTCTTTTCTATGGGTTTAATAATTACTTCAATGCTAAATATAGTCATTATAATTATAGGCACTATTTTCATTCTGCTCAAATTGCGGCGAGAAGAGCACATATGCAGGGAAACAAAAAATGTCAGGTATATTGGACGGGCTTTTAAAACAGATAAAAAAAAATCAAATTTGCAGTCTAGATTTATCAAAATCAATAAATCAGTCTTGTCTCAAAGAACAAACAACCTTAAGAAGAAAAAAAAACCAAATACTAGTAGTTGAAAAAAAGAAGATATTTTTTTTTTATATTTATTTCATATCTATTAATCTATACTCGTCAAAAAAAAAATACATAAAAATAATGTAATGAATTTCACAATGCTTAAAAATTCTGACGATATCGATGAAATAAAATTGAACTTTTTATTTTGTTTAGTGGAGAACCTTGACTGTTTGAAGGTGGACTTCTCCAATCAGAACTTTGACCAGCAGACATTCTCCACCATCAGCTCACTGACCGAGGAGTTCCTCTGTGACGTCAGCACCATCAAACCGGAAGTGATTCTGGCGGACCACATACAGGAGAGCCAGTACCTGATGCATACACGGGGAGCGTTGCGCTCTCTTGGCTATAACGGACATTTCAGCAGTCTGCAGAACGGACGGGGATTGGGGGTGTTTGTGAGAAAGGACATCGCAGACAATTTACCGATTGCCCCTGGGACGGTTTACCAGTCATATTTAGCTACATCCTAAAGATTATTTGCTCGACAATCTATGCACAGATTTATAATCAGTGCTTAAGTGCAGGAGTTATCCCGGTTTCCGTGTGGACATGTTCGACTGTACTTGCACTTGCAGAATGTCACGTGATTATACTCGGAGTTTTGTTTGGAGGGAGTGTTCGATTCATTATACTATTAACATGAAGTTATTCGTTGCAGAAGTGAAGAGTATTTATGGTTTTGTACCGGTGTTTATTAGATAGCGTGTGAGTGGACATATGTAATGATTTTAGTTAATATTAGCCGCTTCATTGTATCAAATAGATTTAAATCACAGACCTCTGATGTACTGTTAGCACATCTATATAGCACCTCGTTTGTGGTTTCTAATATTGTAAGTTGGTGTGTGAATTGATTACAATGAAGTAGACACTTCCTAAAACGTTGTTAGTGTTATATTTTATTGACCCCTTTCTTTTATTTTTTTATAACTTGTAAAATCTCTATGAAAAAAAAAATAAAACTATAAAATTCAATACAAAACGTTTTTTTTATTTTTCTTTTTTATAACTTTTTTGTTATTTAGTGTCATGTACATACAACAGTAAATTGTAATAGATCTATTATCATGATTATAGTTGGTATACATCTCATCTAATTATTAATGGTTTGAAACAATAGATAACCAAACTTGTAACCGTTATTTGGACTTTTTCTTTTTCCTCTTTTTCTAATTTACCATATGCACTAATAATTTAAATGAACTAATTATATAATGATCAAAAGTTTCTGACATTATTTTATCATGAAAACATACATGTAAGTTAACTTGACACTTATTATAACAAATGGTTGTTTCCTTGATTTTTGTTTTCCCTTGTTCTGCAAACTCCTAATTCCTGTTAAAGATTTTCTGGCATTCTTCCAATTTCTGAGTAATGTTGTCGCACACATACCTGCCAAAACAATCACATAAAATCAGAAAAATTGTATTGGATGGTTTATGAGGCTTTCTAAATTCTTTAAAAACTTTAATACTGGCATGAAATCATCGCCTACATATAAAAAAATTTTTTTAGACCAAATATTTTCTTTATTTGTAGGTCAAAGAATTTGTTATCACTTTAAATAAAGAATGCCATCAAAATTTTTTTTTTTGTTATCTTAGACTTTCAAACTAAAGTTCTCGATAAGTTGTCTCAATACATGTACAACCCAATCCTCTGATCAGAGATAAATTATATAAACACTTGTTTATTACCGTTTTTCTTCATCATCTGGTGGATCTAAAATTTTGAAGTGAGTTTCTACCGCACCAAGGCATTCATATGCACCCGTGGAACTTGATTTACCTGCAATAAGAAAACATCATACCTGTAACTCTACAGAAATAATGTACTGTAAATTCCTTATATTACGCGAGTACTTAATTCTGCAATCCCGCTGTTTTGTATCAAATCGCGAACGCGGAACTTTTATCCTTAATTCTTAAAGTTCTCAGCTCTCAGAAAATAATGGCAAGATTTTAAAATCCGCGAAGGTTGCTTCTTGCAATTTTACGCGGATTTTAAAACCTCGCGTTTAATTAGGAATCTACAGTATAAGGAATAAATACAAGACGAAAAGTAGCCTGGTTTTAAATAGCGAAATTCATGGTTACTGAGGGCAATCCGACTTTATGAAACTTCAGACCAGAAAGTCATGTAATGTATGGATATATAAAAGGTTTACTCTTTAAACAACTCCCTTTTAGCTTGCATCTAATCTAATGCCCACACGCATTTGCCTCACAGCTTGTTGCAAGTCAGGAAGTGTGAAAGACAAAATTGGTTAACCACCGACTTTAAATACCTAGTCAAAAACAGGCCTGGAAATATAAAACAAGCTCACTTTAAATCTCAGTGTCATTTTTACAAACATAATATAAAACCCTAGCCCTGCCTAATAAAACTTAGATAAATTCAAACTTGTTCCCAAATTCCATTATTACAAAAGGGATATATAGTGGGAAAGTGAAACTGAGATCAAAACAGTTTCTCCAAGATTTATGGCCCTAGAACCTGGATTTAACACTTTTTTGCTTACATTTGGCGATGGTGGTGATGAGGTGAATACAGCCATGTAGGCAGTGAAGATCCGGGGCGGGACAACTCTTGATTCTGTACTCCAAATCTTCCAGGAAATTACTGCATACAAAGAGATTATTGAATGAAGATCTGGCCTCAGGATCATGAAGCAATTTCAGACTTAAGTCAAAATTTCAATAAGTTATGAAATAATTGTTTATCATAAAATGACAATTGAAATTTGTAATTAACGTCGTTATATCAAGACACTTCTGATAGCATTTCAATTTTGTCAGTGTTTTCAATCAGGGGACATTCAGACAGTGTACAAGTTTTGACTTAAGTCTAAGTTTGCTTCGTGATCCTGGGGCCAGGTCAAATTGTGGTCAAAAAGGACATTGGTACAACAGAATGTATTAGAAGAACAAAAACAGAGATTAATACTGTATGAGGATCATGCAAAATTGAGGTCAGAATGGACAGTGATTCAGATTAGACATGCAACTGTGTCAGCAAGTTTCCCTTAGGACTGTCAGTTCATGAATTTCTGTTGAAAAATGAACATGGATCCAGTGAAGGATTTCAATTGAACTGTTTCAGCTTTTTACTCTATAAACTTCTCATGCAAGATTTATGTAAGCCCATAATGGTACATTTCTCAGCCATGGTTTTCCAAAAAAAAAATGTTTATGACAAGATTGTCTTGTTGTGTTAGTGAATTTGTTTCGCAATTAAGTGCTTTCAAATAGCTATTACTGTAGTTTTTACCATAATATTTTTGGTCTTTTGCTGATGACCCCGGTGAGGAGAGAGGATACAGGGGGCAGGCTGTCTAAGCTCTCTGTCACCCCCTCTAAAATGTCCTGTTAAAACAAAATATAATGTATGATAAAACAAATATTTCCCCGTTACAAGTTTATAGCAAACATCAGTCTTACCTTTAGCATATTCAGAGATGTACACAAAGATACATGTACATAATATGTATCACTTTTTACAAAATTTACAAAAAGCATCAATTTTATTGTGTAGATATTCAGAGATTTTGGCAAAAAAAATTTTTCAAGCATGATTAAAATAAACTTATATGGCAAGACATTTATCAATATTGATTAATATATAAATCAAGCATTTTTCTTTATTATGTAATAATCAAACTGTCAATATCAGGTACATTGTACAACCAATCAAAAAACACTTAAATCAGCTTGTTCTAAAAAGTTTCAAAATTAGACTATATTTGGCTACATTATCATATTCATGGAGAATTAGCCTTGACCTGACCTTGACACTGGCCTGGGTCATCTCATCCATGACCGTGGTGATGATGGCTGTCGTAAGGCTCTGCTTCAGAGTCTGCTGCCCCCCTCTGTTGTATACTGTGGTCAAGGTCTCGATGACTGGGCCCCTGATACTTGCACTGATCTACAAACAGTAAACACAAAACTGTGCTTATTTTTTTTTAATTAACTGGTGGTTTTAATTCAAGAGGGTTGTTTTCTCTATCAAAAAAAGATTTCTGATTTTGAATGATATTAATGAGGAAAAATCACAATAAAAATATGGATAAATTTTTATTTGTTGTAATGAAAAAAAATCATACTGAAGAATAATTCTAATAACTTAAAAGTAAAGATTTTAAAAAATATCTCCAAATATTGTCTGAGCTGCTGATTCACAAAGATTAAATAGTTTTTAAAAAAAATTCTTTAACTAGAAGGCCAAAGTTTTTTTAAAAAAATAATTTATTATTTTTGTTCCATATATACATGTATATACATATACATCTTACTTTTGACTGACCATGCGAAGAATTCTGAACACCTGATTTGTTACCATTTTATCTGTGTCTGTGGAATGTTGAGATTTCCTCTGAGCAGACATCAGGACGTCAGTGAGGAGATCTATAACCACCGAGCTCAGCTCACCATCCTCCTCCTCCAGACTCACCACAAACTCAGTCACATGGTACAAACAGGAAGTGATGTCAGACAGCAGGAGGAACTTCTCATCTAAAGAAAAAAATCTTCCATCTATAGAAGTGCTGTAATCAAAATTGGGTAAATTTTTTCCCATATTTTAATTTTTTTTTTTAAAGAGTTTTGTAAAAATTCAGTTGAATTTTTGATGAACACCCTGCTCTTTGGAACACTTATTTTTAATTTGATGTGAACCACATCTTATGTACAAGAACTTACAGGAGAAAATTGACATGTGCTTTCAAATACACATCTTGACAGGTGTATAACTGGTCTCAGATAAAAAAGATAACAATTTTAATCATACCTGCATTTAGAGCATTTCTACAGAAGTTGGAAAGTTTCAACACAAATTCTTGAGTTCCCAGCCCCACCAACAAACAGTTACTGCACACTTGTAGAAAGCTCTGACAACAAAATAAAGGAAAATGCTAAGCAAGAAAGCCTCTTTTGTCTCAGGGGTACAACCGTACTTGATGGATTTGAACTACCGACCTTTAAGACCTGTCCACACAAGTTGTGTTTTGTTGCGGATGAAGTAACGGAGCGCTTCCTCTGACCTTTGCCTTCCTCCCCCCTGCTGGAGTTGATGTGTGGTAGAACTGTCTCCTCCGCCCACTCCATTACAGATACCAGGGCCGACAGACCATCAAAGTCCTCCTGTCAATCAAAACATATCAGTGTCTTTGGCAATACTGCATACTTCTGTAAACCAGTGCCTAACTGACCAAACCAAATGGCAGAATTTTGGTTTACTTTTTGCCATTTTATGAGGGGCTAATAGTTTCCTTTTCCTTTTGTTAATGGGTACAAACACAAGCATCTCTCTAGTGCTGGTCAATAGTGCATCCTTTCTACATATTACATGTAACAAATTTCATTTTGTCTATTGTCGTTTTTTTTTCAAAGGAATAAATCTTCAGTGATGAAATAAAGTCTAATTTCTTTAATTAAACAATTTGTTTTAAGTATTTTTGTTAATACATGTACCTGTGCTTGATCCTGCAGGAGCAGTGTGAGTCTACAGTACATCACAAAATACTGAATCAGGAGATCGTTGTTCAGCGAGTCACTGGTCTGGTCTAATCTATTCCCCACATGAAGCTGGAACAAACGAAAGCTGACACATTGTAATGAGATAAATAACTAAGAGTATCTCACTCATCTCAGATAAAAGAAGACATAACATACAATTTTAAATCAAATATTGGCCTGAATAAAGCCTTTTCAAATTCTACCACAAAAACACTTCTTTCTCACCATGGACTCCTTTAGCTGTTCTTGTATCTGGATCAGTTCCTGGGGGTGGTGGGATAGAACCGCCGCACGACACACGGGGTGGGTGATCAGGTAGGTTAGATACCGGACGGCTAGAACCGGTCCGTACTGGTTCTCCTCCTCCATGAACGTCACCGACTTCCTCTTGTCCTTACCCTTCTGTTATAAAAGGATTACATTTTAAATCATCAAAGACACCGACTTCCCTTATCAAAATGTGATCCCTGAATTTTGCATCTGGTTACAATAATTTGAAAAAGATCATTACTGCTTTATTGATGTAGAGAAAACCCTTCTAAGCAGCTTTTAAACTTTTTATAATCAATATTGAAAAAACACTCAAAACTTTGGGGCACTGTATGGTGTAAATTTATTAAATTTGACCGTGTATTCATTTTCACATTATTGGCAGAAAGCAGCTCCTGCTAAATCAAGTGCATTCAGTGCTAACATGATGAAAATTCAATTTCTGACAAATATTGTACACGCCAAATATAAAACGTTTACGATATCAATGAAGAAACAGATCCTATACTCTATTCAGACAAACCATTTCTTTATTTTTGACAAAAAAAACAAATCCAAACAAATTGAAGTCAACACAGGTGACAGTTATTTACCTGGCTGTACTTTATTTCCACCCCTGTAGCTTATACAGTTCTTTACCTTTGCTGTACTTTCTTTTTTTTCCACCCCTGAAGCCTATTATTTACCTTGGCTGTACTTTCTTTCTTTCCACCCCTGAAGCCAGCTGAGATCCATTCCTGTAGAAGCTCCAGAAGATCGGCCATCTTGTTCCATTTACACTTGGCCTCCAGAAGACATCCGTAGTGGGATTCCTCCGTCTCTGTTGTCATCTTCTTCAGCTTGGACAAACAGCTGCGGCTGTAAACAACAGGCTCAGAATTCACATACTCATCTATCAGTTAAGTACTGAAACAAGGTCGTGAACCTTCCCTGACTTACTCTATTATCTCCTGGACCCTCTCCACCCTCAGAAAAATTTCTGGATCCAGATAACTGTTACTTTTTTATAACCCATTTTACATCTTTGAGATATTATACATGCAGCACAAATTCAAAATCAACAAGCTTGTACTTTATTGAAAAAATACATCCAAGTGATCATACATGTGTTTCATGGAGGAAAATGCCTCAGAAACAAATACGTTCTTGGTTTTAATATTGAAGTTAAATATTTTAGGAAATTACTTCCACCACTTTCAAGGAGACTCTGTGTCAGCAAAATGAAACAGCCCAGCTTTCAGGCAACATCAAGTCTATCGTCCCATGCTACAGCAATTAATTTGTTTTCTTGGATGTACATAAGGAAATAACTGCTGTCTATGGAGACAATAAGCTTGCTATTGTCTTCGTGGCCATTGGTGTTCTACATGTATGTTTACCTGAGAACAGGAACAGAACTTGATGGAAGGTGTCCAGCCAACAGAATAACAGCCAATGAAATCTCAGGATCCTGTAACATCCAAATGCAACATAAAAATAAAAGCCAATGAAATCTCAGGATCCTGTAACATCCAAATGCAACATAAAAATAAAAGACAATGAAATCTCAGGATCCTGTTACATCCAAATATAACATTGAAACACCAATCAATAAAACCTCCTGTAACATCCACATCAAAGGGCAAGTCATATCAAAGGTGTCAATAGTATTTTATTTTTTTTTTATGAAAATTTTGAAACACTTTCCCTTCATGAACTGTAAATTCCTTATTTTACGCAGGTACTTAATTTTGCGAGTCCACCGTTTTGCACCAAATCGCTAGAATATTAAATCCGATCACCAATTTTTTTGTAATGATATATAGTTCAAAACTTTTTGAAAAGTAAAAGCTAGATTTTAAAATCCACGTGGATTGCTTCTTGCAATTTTATGCAGAAATTTATTCCCCGTGTTTAATTAGGAATCTATAGTACATTATAACTTCTTGTGTCAAAAATATAACTTTCCTGCAAATGACATGAATTTGATGTAAATTCTTCACATGAAATGGGGACGAAAATAAAGCGAGCCACTTTATCTGCATAAGTCATCTCCACCTTTTTTGTCTTTCCTGATCCCATACTTACCTCAAATGTTTTTAACATCTCTGGCACGGCCAGGCAAAACTTCTGCTGAAGATCTTGTTCAATTTTCTTGTGTCTTGTCTTCATGGGAAAAGAAAATACAAAACCATGCATTTCTTTACAAAAATACTTCTTATTAAGAAAATTACAATAAATCTTTAATTCATCAATTTGTCTGTTAGAGGTGCAGTCTTTTTACTGTCATTACTAAGATATCAAGCTACAGTGCAGTAAGACTAAGATAAGCTCACTTTTGATCTCAATCTTATTTTTTCAAATCTATCATCCTTTTGTGAAAGTTAGTATTGAAGAACTAAGGTAATAAACTAATTTACTGATAATTAATACTTTTAAATAATCAAAAACTATTCACTGAAAGGTTTTGGTGAGGTAAATGTTCTACAATCAACTAATATACATGTAATTTAGCAAAGGTAAGACATATAAAGTTGTTCTGCATTACCCCAGGAAAAAATACTGAAAAAATGGAATAATTAAATTTCTTAATTTTAATTAAAATATGAAAATTTAGCTATTTCCCTTAGCAAATTAAAAACAAAATAACCTGTTTGCTGTGCTATATTCTGAGTTTGTTGGCTCAGGAAACTAAAGAATAATTTTGTTTCCCTTGATATTACCTCCTGTAGTTTTGCGGAGATGTTGTACCAGAGTATCACCAGGATCTCTATGAAGCCCTTCATCACCGCCGTGTTGTGAACCGTCAGATCGTCCTCCTGGAAGCAAAAATCATCTGGATATTACTGTTGTAATCTATACACTTTTTCATGTTATTTTTTTTAATCATAAACTACAATTGACTTGATGTCATTGTGTTTCATCAAACCTCTTTGGTGATCTGAATTCCACTCAGTGAGTTATCTCACCCTTTCACTGTTCTGAGTATCACTCAACCAGTTATCTCACCTCCTCACTATTCTGAGTATCACTCAGTGAGTTATCTTGGCACTCCTGTCTTTTCCTCTCGTCTCTGATACACTCCAAGATCTTTCTGCACAGAGTTATCATGTAGCCGGCTGTTTACGACAAACATAAACCATTAGAGAAATAAATTATAAAATAGCTACCAATTTAACCAAATATTGAATGGAGATTAACAGCTAGAACATAGCAGCCAAGGCAGCTTCACTTGGATTTCACAGCCATTCACCTGTCTGTTGGAGGTCCATGAAGTGCTGGGCATTACGGAAGAAGACGCGGGCTGCCCCGGGATTGGTCTGTATGAGGGCCACACAGCGGGGGATCTGTTCCTGTTCGCTCTTGTCCAGGGGGAGAAAGCTGGGGAAGAGGAGGGTCATCAGGCGCCTCACCACCGGAGCAGTATCCACTTCCAGACGGGCTAACAGGTGCTCCACCGGAACCACCTCCCAGAACTGTCAAAATCAACTGTTAAATCAATAAACTGCCATAATGGGGAAAATTCACTGCTTAAGGTCCAAAATTATATCTTTATGATATTATTTCTATATTTCTATTTGGATATATAGTTTCAATTAAAAATATATACTATGACTATACTAATAAACATTCAATTGCATTTTGCATGCTATTAAAAGAAAAATTCAAAATATTCTAAATCCATAAATAGCCTGGTAATACACCCTGAAATTTTGGGCATGAACAGGTTTAAATGCAAATAAAGAAGAAATAATATATCAATGAAAACTATCTGAAACTGAGGAACGTCACATTTGTCCTTAAAATAATCCTCAGTTTTAAGCACAGTCAATATATCTGAAAAGTGATCATGTCACAAAAAAAACTAGATGTGTCGTAAGGCTACGAATGCCCCCACACTGACAGGTAACAAAATTTCAAATGCCAAATTTAGTGCAACATTTGTTGATTGCAGAATAAGTTATAAATTTCTGAGAATTACTCATTTTTTTTAAGTTCAGGAAGCATAACTCTGTAAAAAATCTTCAAACTGGAACCAAGTTCAAATTTGACCTGTATTTTCTAATAAATTTACCTTACATGAAATATCAAATTTACATATGCATCAACTAAGCAGAAACTAAGGACTCCCCGTTTTTTCCTAAGTTCAAGAGGCATAACTCTATTAAAAATCATTGGACCGGTGTTATATAGTGCATTTTCCCCCTAGCCATCTTTCCCCCTGGAAAAATGGCTATATAGCAGTTTTTCTCCCCGGAAAAATGGCTATATAGCAGTTTTTCCCCCACGGAAAGCTGACTATATAGTGGGTTTTCTCCCTTTTTATAGCCAGATTACCCCCACGGAAAACCTACTATATAGTAGATTTTCACCCTTTTTTACATTCCGGTCATGTTTATGGCGGACCATTCGTGGCAATAATTTGCAATAACCGATATTATATTAATTTCTCATAATAAAGGATAATTATGGCATTTATTAATACATAGAATAAAATACATGGTTTTTTCACCCGATATGAACAAAGGCACGGCCTTCATAACATTCCTGTGTCATCACCATTTATTTCACCTTTTGTTATACCTTTTTGGAACACCTTTTACGCGGATTTTGGAATACCTCGAATCTCTTTCATCTAATCGATGCTTATCTACAGCTTTGACTTCGACGTTATGACATTGACATTTTTCACAGAACACATCAGAATACATTTGAGTGAAAATACGCCGGTTTGGAACTTTAATTTTCCCATATATTATCATCTATGTATAAGCTCCTCCCAGGAAACTAACTGACTAATCTTGATTTAATTTTGTAGAGGAAGGGAATAAGAAGTGGAAATGTATTACTTCCTTCGTCCAGAAAGCTTTTAATTTTAATTTAATACCGTTAGAATTGACGAGCTTAAATATAATCATATATTTCTACTTCTAAATATCAAACGAGAGACAGGGTGTAATGATATGATGAGAAACTGAAATGTTTTACTTCGATTGATGTGGTTCTAAATCATGGGTAATGGGTATTATAATTGATTATGTATTAAAGGCAAGTGTAAAGTTAGTATTTACAATTTTGTTTTAAAGTCACGCATATTCATATTTATGTTTTTAAGCACATTTTTTACGAAACGCGAGGTTTTATGATGTAAACATTTTTTTAAAAAATGAAATGGCTTCACAACCAGAACAAAGTCAGTATCTTTGCTGGTTACTTTGGAAAATGTGAAATGGAGCTTGAACTAACCTTAAGTATATATTATCATTCACTGCGTGCTAATTTTTCCGCTTTTTATTTTGCAACGTGATTTATAAATATACAATTTTGAAAACAATGCCATATAAAACAAGATATACGATTCACTTACCTAAAAATCTCACCATACTATTTATTTCATATTTTTGCAATAAAGATTTACTTGTGTACCATATTATTTCTTCGAACAATGAAACAAAGGTAATTAGAAATAAAAACTAACACATTTTTTGTGATGAGCTGACTTATTTTTTTTAATATAAGCTTGATCTTCTAATCAATTGGCAAGATTGTTCCAGGTTCATATTTTCTCTTTGCAACTTTCGAAGACACATTGTTACCCAGGGAACCATCTTTGGGGTTTTCTTCAATTTGCTTGGATACACTGAGCCCCGTTTTTCCAATTCACCTCTTACTAGATCAGATATCGTAACAAGTGTAGTTTCTGTGATGTCTATAGAACGTTTGTCATACACAACGGTCCAAAATTTGTCATTGAAAGACCAAGTCAGTGTCATATTTCCATGCGCCTGTCATATGTTGTAGTTAAATAAAGTCGTATTTCAAGTGCGCTATTGTTGGTTATTCATTTTTGTTTCTCGGTTGCTACTTTTATGAATAAAAAATTATTGATTTATTTATCTAGTTAATTAGTATATCATTAGTCATCTTATGAATTGATTAAATGTTTTGAAGAATAATGAATTTACCCGCGTACCTTTTTAAAAATTTTTGTTTGTAAATTTAAAAAGAAAAGCAGAATTAAACGTAATTTTCAACCATTTTGATAAAGAAATATATTTGTGTATTTTTAAATGATGTTTTTACTTTTAAATGACCGTAAAAATATGGTGATGTGGTAATCTCTAGTTTTTGAGATATGGGGCCCTAAAAAATACACTATTCATTATAATTGGATTTCAAATATCGGGCTCGGAAACATCAAGGGCCCCTACCCTGGGGGCTAAATTTTTCAGGGTCATCTACTAGTGGTATACCACTACCAATATAAAAATATGGTTAATTGGTCATCTCTAGAATTTGAGATTCGGGCCCCCACTTATAGAACACTATTCAATCATTATAATGGGGTTTTAAACATCGGGCCATGAAACATCGAGGGTCCCTATTCTGAGGGCTGAAATTTTCAGAGTCAACTACAAGTGGTAAACCACTGCCACTGTGAAAATATGGTGATGTGGTCATCTCTAGTTTATGAGATATGGGACCCTAAAGAATATGCACTATATTCATTATAATAGGATTTTAAACATCGGGCTCTGAAACATCGGAAACAAAATTTCTCTAAAACAGAGGTTTAGCCTGGATAAAATTTGCACAAACAGACAGACGGACTGATAGATTTATTAAAAAATTCTCAAAACATTTTTCACTTACAAATTCAGAACACAGAATTATGCATTTACCGTATTTTACGGACGACTCGTCGATGTGGACTACAAGTCGAATTGATCATTTTAAGCCAAAAATTAAAAAAAATCCTTAGATATGTCGATTCAAACGATACGTCGATCTAATCGCTTCAAAATGGCGTATCAAACTGCAGGTAACATAATCAGTGTATGATGCAAAGGACATCCCCGATATTGCTACCAATTATTATTAATGATTAACATTTAAACAATTACGTTTATAATTATGCATGGTATTTTTAAATACAGGTAACATCTATAAAATTGCTTGCATGCAATTCCCGACATTGCGTGTTATACAAGTTGTAACTGTGTAAACTAAACTTACGTTGTCAAAAATATTTGATTCCATGTATTAAAATATTTATCCACTCTGACCACTATTCCTTGCATCAAACAAGTTATCGCCAGTGTATTCGCCATTACGTAACAGCCACCTGTTGACTCGGCGCGTGGTCAATGTTTGTTTAACAATTTCCGGTGTCAGAAGCATGCACCTGTCTCGTGTCGGACTTCAAACGGGGATCTCAAGTGCAGGAAGATTAGCAATTATTTTGATTCGATTTTACTTGTTTACTTTGTGTCCAGTTATGCAGTTAAATATTATTGCTTTACTTAGACACTGTTAAAAATAGATCGATCATTTGTACGACTTGATAATGATGATATACGACATACATACGTTTCTTTACAATGTTTATTTAACAACAATCAAAGAATTGGACTATAATTTATAATCAGTGAAATATAAACACCCGTATAACGGTACGCTTTATATACACAGAGAGTCAATTCAATTCATTTATTCTCTCAAAACCATGAGTGAACACATATAGATCTCAGCCGTAGGGCATGATTAATAACACAATCGGTGTCAGCCTACCGTGAATAAATGCAAAAATACCTAGGATAATTATCAATTAAAAGATGAACACTAATACAACTTACACACATTTAGTAATATGTAATTAAATATCTCTTATAATTAAACATTCCCGGGACTTACCGCATTAATTTGTTCCATTGAATTTGGTTTCAATTTTACTGCGCAATGTTATCTTCCCACTAGTAATATATGGATACCATGTGACGATGTGTTTAAAATTACGGAACGGTAAAACTTTTAATTGATTAAAGACATGGACCATTTTTTTTAATTACTGGTATTATTATGTATACTAATGTTAACAAATGAGTGAAAACGACAATAAATAAAGATCAACAAAGATTTCAACAAGGTAATATCCAATCACACAACCAATTTTAAATGATTAAAACCAAGATTTTTAATGCTATTTTTGGAAAATTTTCCGAACTCGAGTCTTAGACAAGTCGATCTGGACGATAAGTCGGGTGTTCTGCTTCAGAGAAAAAAAATATCGTCGTATCGTCCGAAAAATACGGTAAGTGCATATCTTGTAAAACAAAGTACTTTTTTCAATTAATTACCTAAATTAAGTTCTCTGTATAATTCCATTACACGCATGTTTAATTTTCAGCATGTCTATAAAAATAACAAATCGGCAAAACGAAACTTAACCTTTACAAATGAATGCAGATATATGCAACCTGGGTGTGTAGAAACATTGATTTTTCCGGGGGGAAAGGCTACTATATAGTAGGTTTTCCGGGGGGAAAAGCTACTATGGGGGAAAATCTGCTATACAACACCGGAACTAATTTCGAACTTGATCGGTATTTTCTTGTAAATAACCTTCATATGAAATATCAGCATTATATATGCATCCCTTCAAAAGTTAAAGAGCGGAAACTGAGAATTTCTAATTTTTTTCAAAGTTCAAGAGGCACATCCATATATTAAATTTGAGTTGAATGTGTGCAACGGTTATTGAGATAATGATCGGAAAGTGAATTTCCCATGATTTTTCTGTCAAAAATCATCGGACCGGAATTATATTCAAACTCAACCAGTATATTCATAAGGCACATTTATTTATCAAATTTGAGTTGAATTTGTGCAATGGTTGTTGAAATAATGATCGGAAAGTGAATGATGACGGAATGACAGGACAGAATGGGGTAACACTATATGCCCAGGCCATTTTATGGCCGGGGAATAAACATAATGATTTATAGTTTTTCAATGTAATGACTCCTAGTAATTAGTGCAGTTGTACCTTGATAGCTCTGACACCTTTGACCTTTAGGAGGAGGTTTACCATGGCAACTCGAACCTTCTCTGAGGTGTCATGGATGTGGTTTTGTAGCTGTGGGAGAATGGGCTTCAGCATCAGGTGACATAGGTGATTGTCAACCAGCGTGATCAGACCCTGTAAAAGGGGGAATATATCTTTGAAAACATTAACTACATCAACTAATAAAAGGCCCTGTAAAAATGTTTCTTGTTTATTAATAATTCATAACGAGACCTACATTGTGTATGACATATCAAAGGAAAATATATCTTTGATGATATTATAAAACTTACACATGCATCAAAAGGCCCTGTAAAACATATCCAACACATTGATATATCACAGAGACCTACAGTACATTGATATATCACAGAGACCTACAGTACATTGATATATCACAGAGACCTACAGTACATTGATATATTACAGAGACCTACAGTGCATTGATATATTACAGAGACTACAGTACATTGATATATCACAGAGACCTACAATACATTGATATATCACAGAGACCTACAGTACATTGATATATTACAGAGACCTACAGTACATTGATATATTACAGAGACCTACACTACGTTGATATATTACAGAGACCTACAGTACATTGATATATTACAGAGACCTACAGGACGTTGATATATCACAGAGACCTACAGTACATTGATATATCACAGAGACCTACAGTACATTGATATATTACAGAGACCTACAGTACATTGATATATCACAGAGACCTACAATACATTGATATATCACAGAGACCTACAGTACATTGATATATTACAGAGACCTACAGTACATTGATATATCACAGAGACCTACAGTACATTGATATATTACAGAGACCTACAATACATTGATATATCACAGAAACCTACAGTACATTGTATATTGAACATATCAATGGATGAGGCATTTATTTGATGACATTTACTTAATTAACTAAATATACATTTGTAAACTGTGCTGGGTTAGATGATAAAGCAAAGCTAAATAAGGTATATATATGTATGATGGGAAAGCCCAGAGTTCCCAGAAAACTGAAATGGATCATTGAATGATAAGAACACAATTACAGCTCTCTATTTACATTTTGTCTACATTTACATATATTGACCCCCGACCTTGACAACACTCTCTCTGACGTCCGCTGATGACGAATCAAACGCCAGGTCCTGGATCACCTTGGTAACAATGTTTTTGATGGTGACGGAGGGCATCAGCTCCCAGAAGAGGCTCATGATTCGGAACACTCCCAGCACAGCCTGACCCCTGACCCCTGGGACAGGATCCTCCAACAGCATCTGTAACATCCTATACATGTAACCTTCTAATAATGGCCACATTGAAGAGATGGTTTTTCATAATTGATTTCACCAATATATCATTATTTATATTTTATATACATGATACATATTTATTATTTATTAAAATGAAATCCATAATTCAACACGAAAATCTTTGAGGTATACAGTATAATCACAAGAGTTTTTTTTATGAATATGTATTTTTTTTATTGTAAGTAGAGATACACATCATTGTTTGGGTATTTACTACATCTTTATAGTGTACATGTATATTTATCATTCAGTGTTAGTTCAAATTCGCGTCCACAGACACATGCATTTTAACTTCTGCATTTTTCTAATGAACATCAGTCTTTAAGTCATAAGATTTAATGCTGTACAGTTTGTCATATTTCTTTAGAAAACCAATGAAGAAAATGTCTTTGTAACATTATAAATGTACATGTGACTGCATTAAATATATCTTTTCAATTTCTTCTATCCCCCTGTTGGCCCTTACCAGCAGGAGGTCAAACTGTTTCTGGAGCAGGGTGTCCTTGTCCTCCGTGTTGAAATCTGGATCAAGGAGAGGGAAGGCGTCCACTAGTACCCAGGTTGCGTTACCTCGCACGTCAGGGTTCGCCACCTACAACAGAGTGGAGAATGTTTAACAGAGAACAACCCAAATCAAGTTGTACAGTGATCTCTTTGAAAAAATTTGATTTAAAATTTGTTTTCTTCTGTTTTATTTATTTTTTTTTTTTGGGGGGGGGGGGGGGTGTTTATTTTATACCAATTTTCTAGCCAGAGTAAGTAGAAGTTTGTAAATTATGCATAACTGTTTGTGTTAGAAAATGAAACATTTATAGAAGAATGTAGTGATTGCTCATTAAGTCATGGCTTTAGACACAGACCTTTAGAGACCTCCACAGAAATGGCTCGTACAGATTTAACAACATGGCGTCCACTCCACTCTTCTTCTTCTGCTGATGGAAGTACGTCAAAACCTGCAGTACATGAACTACTCTCTGTACAAAATATCTAGCATGTATGAAATTTGGCTATAGTTGATTTTTCCAAATTAAAGCATATATTTGTATCTATTATCATACAAATATGCATGATTTAGCATATACTGCTTTTGCTTAAAACGCTATAGAATACCGTAAACCATCTTTTATTCTGGTGCAAAAATTTTTGGAGGTTTGCGAGAGCCTCATTGTCGGGAATATTTTTGACGTAAATCTGTTCTCAAATGTCTCTGATATCTTATTTTCCAGTTAATTTACATTGTGATTACGAAAATTAGTTGTCACAAACTAGTTTATTTCCAGTCAATAAAAAAATTGTCACAAATAATAATTGGTTGACAGTTGAACATGAATAGAATACACAGTTAATTGTTATACATTTACTCATACATGTACATACCTGTCTGAGGGCTGAAGCTAGAGACTTCTGGGCGTGTACTGCATGGTTCATCAGATCCTGTATACAATCATTCTCTAGCTTCTGTTAATGTAAAAAAAAAACCCACACTTGGTAAATGGATAAAAAATTATCAAACCACTTACACCTTTTAATTAATACCTGTTTATTCTCAATTAAAACAAATAATAAAATAATCAATAGTGTATCTAACTAGTTTGTATCATAATATGAATTATGGTTAAATATGATATTTTTCTCTAGGAATAATGAATTTGAAGTCTTAGTGATTGCTTAATTCTAAAAATAATCACATATAGTTTAATTTCCCTAACTTCTACATATCTTAGCATGTAGATTTATAAAAAAAAAAAAAAAAACATCATGAATAGTTGAAACTATTAATTTAAAACTGGGCCACACACAAAGTTTCACAAACAGCAGAAGGAAAATTGTCACCAAACAAAATAAACATTTTAAATGCTTTGATGATTCATGTATAAAAAACAGGTTTAAGTTTTCCAATCAGCATCACACCATGAGGCGGAATCAACCATGAATTAGGATTAACCAGGGTCCAATTTACTTCTAGAAACCTCCCTAATTCCAATGCATGATTATTTCACCTTACCTCAGTGAAGTTGGATCCCATTGACCAGGATTGTTTCTCTTACCTCACTGAGGTTGGACCCCATGGACCAGGACTGTGTCTCTTACCTTATTGACGTTAGATCCCATGGACCAGGATTGTTCCTCTAACCTCAGTGAGGTTGGATCACATGGACCAGGATTGTTTCTCTTACCTCATTGAGGTTGGATCCCACGGACCAGGATTGTTTCTCAGTGAGGTTGGATCCCATGGACCAGGATTGTGTCTCTTACCTCAGTGAGGTTGGATCCCATGGACCAGGATTGTGTCTCTTACCTCAGTGAGTTGGATCCCATGGACCAGGATTGTTTCTCTTACCTCAGTGAGTTGGATCCCATGGACCAGGATTGTTTCTCTTACCTCAGTGAGTTGGATCCCATGGACCAGGATTGTGTCTCTTACCTCAGTGAGTTGGATCCCATGGACCAGGATTGTTTCTCTTACCTCAGTGAGTTGGATCCCATGGACCAGGATTGTTTTTCTTACCTCAGTGAGTTGGATCCCATGGACTAGGATTGTTTCTCCTTTACCTCATTGAGGTTGGATTCCATGGACCAGGATTGTTTCTCTTACCTCAGTGAGGTTGGATCATATGGACCAGGATTGTTTCTCTTACCTCAGTGAGGTTGGATCCCATGGACCAGGCTCGGAAATACACCTCACCAAACTTCTCCAACCAGGAACTACAATTAAAGGCAGTGAAAATTAAATTACAATAAAACACACCCAAATATGACAAAATTAATCCATCAATCAACTTGAATATAAATGCTTTTATACCTAGATTTTACATTGGTGCAATAGACACTTCCTTTTCCACAAAGATTGTATGAATAAATGATTTTTAACTCACTCTTTTGCTCCAATTTTTAACTCTATGTAGAAGGAATGTATTTTTTTTCAATGCATATTACCAGGGTGAGGTGAGGATCTGATTTTACAAGCTTTTCTTACCAGTGAGCTGAGATATAGTGATTTTACACAGATTTTTACCTTGATGATGTAAGGATGTAGTGTTAAATCTAAAGCGACAGAGCGTGCCACTGTGCCATGCCCCCTTGTATTGGCGACATTCCCTTTGTACAATGCCACGATCTTTTTAATAAATTAATGAATAAAAGTGATGCCTTATATATTGGAAGCAGATTATTTTCAAAATCACAAAAATCACAATAGCCTCTGTTTTGGTTGCAAAGTTAGATTCAAACTTGCTTTGACTTCCCGCAAGAGTGACCAGAGACAATAGACAATACAGGTCAACTGGAAAAGCTCCAGGGGGTATAATACATAAATGTCTCATATAAATGGGTAATTTAACACCTAATTACTGGTACAATAATTTGGTAAATAAGAAGTGAAATAACTTCTTGAAATTAGTAATGGTACATGCTTATCATTCAGACATTGTAAGGGTTATCTATAAATAGAATCAACAGAAAAGAATACATTTTATAGAAACATTAAGAAAATTTTACACTGAGGTACCTAAAACTATGTTCAAACTATTGAAACAAATTAACAAAAACCTGGATGTGATGTTTTCTCTGTCTTATTTAACTTTTTAAGATATCGTCAAATTGACCAGAATTTTCTCTGTTTCCAAAAGCAACATAACTCTTCTTGAATAATGCGGTAACTTTATTCATAAAAAAAGTTTGTTATGCAGATTGTTATGCAAATTGATTTTTAAAAAAAGCTTAAAACAACATATATATCCAAATTTCAATGGTAAAAACTGTTTAATAATTCTGTCTTTAATTGGCCACATTATATAATTCAATATTGGATGTATTATCTTAATTTTGATAGTATATTATAAAAAACTAAATAAAGATTTTAAAATGGTTTATACTTTTAAACTAAACAGACCAATTCCATGACTGTCGTGAGTAATATCCTGTGTTTACCTGGATGCTGTGGGGGTGTGTTTACCTGAGTTCCATAGGTATGTGTTAACCTGGGTGCCGTAGGGATGTGTTTATCTGGGTGCGATAGGGATGTGTTTACCTGGGTGGGGTAGGGATGTGTTTACCTGGGTGTCATAGGGATGTGTTTACCTGGTGCTGTGTTTACCTGGGTGCTGCGTTTACCTGGATGCTGTGGGCATGCGTTTACCTGGGTGCTGTGTTTTCCTGGGTGCCGTGGGGATGTGTTTACCTGGGTGCTGTGTTTACCTGGGTGATGTAGGAATATGTTTACCTGGGTGCCATAGGGATGTGTTTACCTGGGTGCTGTGGGGATGTGTTTTCCTGGATGCTGTTGCGATGTGTTTACCTGGGTGCCATAGGGATGAGTTACCTGCTTACTGTGTTTATCTGGGTGACGTAGGGATGTGTTTACCTGGGTGCTGTAGGAATGTGTTTACATGGGTGCTGTGTTTACCTGGGTGCCGTAGGGATGTGTTTACTTTGGTGCTGTGTTTACCTGGGTGCTGTGAGGATGTGTTTACCTGGGTGCAGTGGGGATGTGTTTACCTGTGTGTCGTTGGGATATTTTTACCTGGGTGCTGTTGGGATGTGATTCTTGATACACTTGTGAAGACAATCTGTCAAGGTACCATCCAGTGTCATAATGAAGCCCAGAAATCGACGACCCTGTAATGGTCAAAAGGAATTGTCATCACTCAACCCTTTTATACTACACATATTAAAAGTGGCAAAGCAAACTTAATTTACATAATTGTGCACTATTGAAGCACAGTTATGATAACAGAGTCCAAACCTCCTCCGTTCCCAAGTAGTTGTTATTGACAACTGTCTGCTGCAGAAGATCAAAGAACAAGGAACTACTTTCATTGGTCATGTCCACCAACTCCAGGGCTGAGTGAAGTGCCCACACTCTCTTTACGCTGCTTGCATTCTGCCAAAAAAAAAGAATTCTGTTATAAGTTTAGCGATTAAATCTAGTAAAAATTGGGTATCTCAGAAAATATACAGCAAAATTTAACTTAAAATTTAAACCTGTAAAGAAAACAATAAACAAACCTTGTAATACATGCACACACAAAATTTGCCTCACGTAAGTCCAATTCGTTAGAAAATATGGCCAAACAAATGTAACTTTCAAGAAATAAAACAAAGAATTTCTAAAAAAAATTTCTAACGAAAAAATAAATCTCCACAATGCAATTTTGGACTCAGATTGATCACTCTATCAGTCACAACAAAGAATTACTTTCTTATGCAGTCAGCTCAAATAGCCCCAAACAGATACACCTTAGACTTACCCCCTTGGTGGACAGATTCCAAAGAGACAGACAAACAGATGTTACACTTACCCCCTTGGTGGACAGACTCCTCTGTAACAGGTAGATGAGGGTGTTAGTGACCAGGTCAAACTGACCCTCCAGGCCCAGCCTCCACCACTCCTCAAACAGCGAGGACACACTGTTCCTAAGACGGTCAGCCGAGTCAGGCATGTGTAAGAGTAGCTCTGAGGACAAAGTTCAAGGTCAAATCCTAAAGACTCTACACTCTCTTATATAACAGAGAGAGACCATTTTCTCCTTCTCAGATAAAAAGGGAAAAGTTTCAGAAATAAGAGGACTTCATTTTTTTAATTAATACGTGTTGAATTACAAATTTTGATTTGAAATTTAATAGCTGTAAGGAAACCCACAAACATAGATAAAAACTAGATCTCGTTACGAGTAACAAGTAGGTCTTCCGTTCAATGTTTTGAAAAGTTTAATGACTTTGGCTACTATAAATTCCTAATTAAGTAATAAATGGGTGTGGTAAAAAGTTTTTCAAGCAGACATTGTTACGATCAACAACTTTGCTTCTTTAATGCATTACAAAATCTTTATCGTTTTTAAGTTATTTGTCATGGAGTTTAGGAGTATCTTGGCCCCTAATTTAAAGGGCCAAACCCTTTTTCTAGATTTCATTGAAAAGGTCTTAAGAATACTATTATTTTTGTTTCGTAAACCTATCTAAAATTGTTGTTCATTTTTGAGATACAAACGATTGGGTATTTTAGGGGCCAGCCCTGTAGATCCTTAATGGGGACAGACATTGGTGTTTTGATTAGTGGAATCGATTTAAATCATCAATACAAACATTTTCTCTTCTACAATGTTTAACAAAATATGTCTCGTTCTCTAGATATATTGTATCAAAGTTTGAGATAATAGGCCCCTAAAAATCCCTAATTACGTCATAAATGGGTGTGGCATTGAGGTTTTCAGATTGATATTGTTACAATCAACAACTTTGCTTCTATAACGCATTACAAATTTTTAAAATTTTTAAGTTATTTATAATATACTTTACGAGTCTCTTGGCCCCAAGTTCAAGGAGCCAGCCCCTTTTTCTTGATATCGATGAAAAGAACTTTTAATAATCTACCACTTTTGTTATATATGTCTTAACAAAATATCAACTGATAAAAAGATACAGATCAAAACGTGTGAAAATTTTGATTCAAAATTCGGACCCAATTTTCGAGCCATAGCGAGCTCCAAGAAATGGCGCCACAGGAGTAAAACAAAAACAATGGGCACAACTTCAAACTATGGTCTAACTATCCTGAAAATTTTATATTCATATCTCTGATAGTTTTTGAGTTTTTGTGTGCACAAAATAGGTCGTAAAAATGAACAAAATGGCCGATAAATCGGTACCGGAAGTGACGGCAGAAAAATTATCAAAAATGTATGAAGAACATATAAAGTCCAATCATCTGTGAAAAAATTGTGGAAATCGGTCGAAGGGTTTTCGAGAAATCGCGTGCACAAAATTTGTGGAAAAGAAAAATAATAATAATAATAATAACTAGATCTCGTTACGAGTAACGAGTAAGTCTTCCGTTCAATGTTTTGAAAAGTTCAATGACTTTGGCTACTATAAATCCCTATTTAAGTAATAAATGGGTGTGCCAAAAAGTTTTTCAAGCAGACATTAATTGTTACGATCAAGAACTTTGCTTCTATAATGCATTACCAAATCTTAATCCTTTTTAAGTTATTTGTCATGGAGTTTAGGAGTATTTTGGCCCCTAATTTAAAGGGCCAAAGCCTTTTTCTAGATTTCATCGAAAAGGTCTTAAGAATACTTTTATTTTTGTTTCTTAAACCTATCTTAAATTGTTGTTCATTTTTGAGATACAAACGATTGAGTATTTTAGGGGCCAGCCCTGTAGATCCTTAATGGGGACAGACATTGGTGTTTTGATAAGTGGAATCGATTAGAACCATCAATGCAGACATTTTCTCTTCTACAATGCTTAACAAAATATGTCTCCTTCTCCAGATATATTGCGTCAAAGTTTAAGGATTTTGGCCCCTAATAATTCTTAGTTACGTAATAAATGGGCAAGGCAATGATTTTTTCAGATAGATATTGTTATGATCAACAACTTTGCTTCTATAATGCATTACAAAATCTTTATCGTTTTTAAGTTATTTGTAATAGAGTTTACGAGTCTCTTGGCCCCTAATTAAAGGGGCCAGCCCTTTTTCTTGATTTTGTTGGAGAGGTCTTAAGAATACTAACAATTTTTGTTCTTACACCTATCTAAAATTGTTGTTCTTATTTGAGATATAAATGATTGAATCTTTTAGGGGTCATACCTGTAAATCCTTAATGGGGACAGATATTGGTGTTTTGATAAGTGCAATCGATTAAAATAATCAATGCAGACATTTTCTCTTCTACAATGGTTAACAAAATATGTCACCTTCTCTAGATATATTGCGTCAAAATTTAAGGATTTTGGCCCCTAAAAATCCCTAGTTACGTAATAAATGGTCGTGGCAATGATTTTTTCAGATAGATATTGTTATGTTTAACAACTTTGCTTCTATAATGCATTACAAAATCTTGATCATTTTTAAGTTATTTGTAATAGAGTTTACGAGTCTCTTGGCCCCTAATTAAAGGGACCAGCCCCTTTTTCTTGAATTTGTTGGAAAGGTCTTAAGAATACTAACAATTTTTGTTCTTACACCTATCTAAAATTGTTGTTCATATTTGAGATATAAATGATTGAATCTTTTAGGGGTCTGCCCTGTAGATCCTTAATGGGGACAGACATTGGTGTTTTGATTAGTGGAATCGATTAAAATCATCAATACAAATATTTTCTCTTCTACAATGCTTAACAAAATATGTTTCGTTCTTTAGATAAATTGTATCAAAGTTTGAGAACTTTGGCCCCTATAAATCCCTAATTACGTAATAAATGGGCGTGGCAATGATTTTTCCTGCTATATATTGTTACGATCAACAACTTTGCTTCTATAATGCATTACAAAATCTTTATCATTTTAAAGTTATTTGTAATAGAGTTTACGAGTGTCTTGGCCCCTAAATATAGGGGCTAGCCCCTTTTTCTTCATTTTGTTAGAAAAAACTATTAATTCTCTACCACTCTTGTTATATATGTTTTAACAAAATATTAACTGATAAAAAGATACAGATGAAAACGTCTGAAAATTTTGAATGAAAATTTGTTCCCAATTTTCGAGCCTTGGCGAGCTCCAAAATAAGGCGCCACTGACGTAAAACAAAAACAATAGACACAACTTCAAACTATAGTCTACCTACCCTGAAAATTTCAGAATCATATATCTGATAGTCTCTGAGTTTATGCGTGCACAAAAATGGTCGTCAAAAACGACAAAATCACCGATAAATCGGTACCGGAAGTGACAACGTCAAAAATTTCAAAAACATATAAAATTCAGATCACATCCAATCATCTGTGAAAAAATGGTTCAGATCGGTCGAATAGTTTTCGAGAAATCGCGTGCACAAAATTTGGAAAAAAATAATAATAACTAGACGCTTGTTGCGAGCAACAAGAGGTCTTCCGTTTGAGTGCACCATAAAGTCGACTAGAGGGATAGTTGTTCTTTTTTTTCAATTCTAAACACGTCATTAAATTCCATTTAACCCTCTATAAGAATTTCAATAGACATATAATTATACCTAAATTAATCTTTAAAAAGTCGCTATCATTGTGATTTTTGATAAAATTATATTGGAAATAAGTAAAATCTATCATTTCAAATATAAAATTATAAACCTTAACACAATTAAGGAAGAAAAAATATTCGGCACTCGGGGACTGAACCCGGGTCGCCTGGGCCAAAGTCCACCACTCAAATGACTGAGCTACGCGGACTCTCGCTTCAGGACTTTGGAGCCCAAAATCTCGAGAATGCGTGGATCGATTTTAAAACAAATTTCATATTCTGAAGTTATTAAAGCGTCTCTATTGAACAATGACATTAAAAAATTTCAAAACAAAAAAGTTGAAAATTGACTGTTTTTTGTTTCCTTCCGGTGCCGACCGGAAGTGACGGCGGACATTCGGATATGCGAAGGGCACTGCGGCAGGACACTTTCTACCATCCCTGAAAATTTGAAAGTTCTATCTCAAATACTTTTGGAGAAAAATCGTGAACAAGCAAAAACATAAAATCTTTAATATCTCGGGACCGGAAGTGACGACCAAAAAAAACTCGTGTAATTTTCTTACAAATTTTGTCATGAATAAGATCTAAAAATTTCATAAAAATCTGCTTAAGCGTTTTAGAGAAAACGTGGGAGAAAAAAAAAATAATAATAATAATAATAGAGGAAAAGAAACAAAGCAATAACAGTAAGGTCTTCCGTTGGAAACGGAAGACCTTAATAATAATAATAAACAGTACGAAAACAATAAGGTCTTCCGTTCGAAACGGAAGACCTTAATAACTAGATACAATCTCGTTACGAGTAACGAGTAGGTATTCCGTTCAATTTTTTAAAATGTTTAAGGACTTTGCCTCCTATAAATCATTAATAAGTAATAAATGGGTGTGGCAAAGAGTTTTTCAAACAGACATTGTTACGATGAAGAACTTTGCTTCTATAATGCATTGCAAAATCTTGATCGTTTTTAAGTTATTTGTAATAGAGTTTACGAGTCTCTTGGCCCCTTATTAAAGGCGACAGCCTCTTTTTCTTGATTTTGTTGGAAAGGTCTTAAGAATACTAACAATTCTTGTTCTTACACCTATCTAAAATTGTTGTTCACATTTGAGATATAAATGATTGAATCTTTTAGGGGTCAGCCCTGTAAATCCTTAATGGGGACAGATATTGGTGTTTTGATAAGTGCAATCGATTAAAATCATCAATGCAGACATTTTCTCTTCTACAATGCTTAACAAAATATGTCACCTTCTCTAGATATATTGCGTCAAAGTTTAAGGACTTTGGCCCCTAATAATTCTTAGTTACGTAATAAATGGGCGTGGCAATGATTTTTTCAGATAGATATTGTTATGATCAACAACTTTGCTTCTATAATGCATTACAAAATCTTGATCGTTTTTAAGTTATTTGTAATAGAGTTTACGAGTCTCTTGGCCCCTCATTAAAGGGGCCAGCCCCTTTCTCTTGATTTTGTTGGAAAGGTCTTAAGAATACTAACAATTTGTTTTCTTACACTTATCTAAAATTGTTGTTCACGTTTGAGATATAAATGATTGAATCTTTTAGGGGTCAGCCCTGTAAATCCTTAATGGGGACAGATGTTGGTGTTTTGATTAGTGGAATCGATTTAATTCATCAATCCAGACATTTTCTCTTCTACAATGCTTAACAAAATATGTCACCTTCTCTAGATATATTGCGTCAAAATTTAAGGATTTTGTCCCCTAAAAATCCCTAATTATGTAATAAATGGGCGTGGCAATGATTTTTTCAGATAGATATTGTAATGATCAACAACTTTGCTTCTATAATGCATTACAAAATCTTGATCGTTTTTAAGTTATTTGTAAATAGAGTTTACGAGTCTCTTGGCCCCTCATTAAAGGGGCCAGCCCCTTTCTCTTGATTTTGTTGGAAAGGTCTTAAGAATACTAACAATTTTTGTTCTTACACCTATCTAAAATTGTTGTTCACGTTTGAGATATAAATGATTGAATCTTTTAGGGGTCAGCCCTGTAAATCCTTAATGGGGACAGATGTTGGTGTTTTGATTAGTGGAATCGATTTAATTCATCAATCCAGACATTTTCTCTTCTACAATGCTTAACAAAATATGTCACCTTCTCTAGATATATTGCGTCAAAATTTAAGGATTTTGGCCCCAAAAAATCCCTAATTACGTAATAAATAGGCGTGGCAATGATTTTTCCTGATATATATTGTTATGATCAACAACTTTGCTTCTATAATGCATTACAAAATCTTTATCATTTTAAAGTTATTTGTAATAGAGTTTACGAGTGTCTTGGCCCCTAAATATAGGGGCGAGCCCTTTTTTCTTGATTTTGTGAGAAAGAACTATTAATTCTCTACCACTTTTGTTATATATGTTTTAACAAAATATTAACTGATAAAAAAATACAGATCAAAACGTCTGAAAATTTTGAATGAAAATTCGTACCCAATTTTCGAGCCTAGGCGCGCTCCAAAATAAGGCGCCGTTGACGTAAAACAAAAACAATAGACACAACTTCAAACTATAGACTACCTACTCTGAAAATTTCATTATCATATCTTTGATAGTCTCTGAGTTTATGCGTGCACAAAAATGGTCGTCAAAAACGACAAAATCACCGATAAATCGGTACCGGAAGTGACAACGTCAAAAATTTCAAAAACATATAAAATTCAGATCACATCCAAACATCTGTGAAAAAATGGTTCAGATCGGTCGAATAGTTTTCGAGAAATCGCGTGCACAAAATTTGGAAAAAAATAATAATAATAATAATAATAAACAGTACGAAAACAATAAGGTCTTCCGTTGGAAACGGAAGACCTTAACTAGATCTCGTTACGAGTAACGAGTAGGTCTTCCGTTCAATGTTTTGAAAAGTTTAATGACTTTGGCTATTATAAATCCCCAATTAAGTAATAAATGGGTGTGGTAAAAAGTTTTTCAAGCAGACATTGTTACGATCAACAACTTTGCTTCTTTAATGCATTACAAAATCTTTATCGTTTTTAAGTTATTTGTCATGGAGTTTAGGAGTATCTTGGCCCCTAATTTAAAGGGCCAAACCCTTTTTCTATAGTTCATTGAAAAGGTCTTAAGAATACTATTATTTTTGTTTCGTAAACCTATCTAAAATTGTTGTTCATTTTTGAGATACAAACGATTGGGTATTTTAGGGGCCAGCCCTGTAGATCCTTAATGGGGACAGACATTGGTGTTTTGATTAGTGGAATCGATTTAAATCATCAATACAAACATTTTCTCTTCTACAATGTTTAACAAAATATGTCTCGTTCTCTAGATATATTGTATCAAAGTTTGAGATATTTGGCCCCTAAAAATCCCTAATTACGTCATAAATGGGTGTGGCATTGAGGTTTTCAGATTGATATTGTTACAATCAACAACTTTGCTTCTATAACGCATTACAAAATCTTTAAAGTTTTTAAGTTATTTGTCATGGAGTTTAGGAGTATCTTGGCCCCTAATTTAAAGGGCCAAACCCTTTTTCTATAGTTCATTGAAAAGGTCTTAAGAATACTATTATTTTTGTTTCGTAAACCTATCTAAAATTGTTGTTCATTTTTGAGATACAAACGATTGGGTATTTTAGGGGCCAGCCCTGTAGATCCTTAATGGGGACAGACATTGGTGTTTTGATTAGTGGAATCGATTTAAATCATCAATACAAACATTTTCTCTTCTACAATGTTTAACAAAATATGTCTCGTTCTCTAGATATATTGTATCAAAGTTTGAGATATTTGGCCCCTAAAAATCCCTAATTACGTCATAAATGGGTGTGGCATTGAGGTTTTCAGATTGATATTGTTACAATCAACAACTTTGCTTCTATAACGCATTACAAAATCTTTAAAGTTTTTAAGTTATTTGTCATGGAGTTTAGGAGTATCTTGGCCCCTAATTTAAAGGGCCAAACCCTTTTTCTATAGTTCATTGAAAAGGTCTTAAGAATACTATTATTTTTGTTTCGTAAACCTATCTAAAATTGTTGTTCATTTTTGAGATACAAACGATTGGGTATTTTAGGGGCCAGCCCTGTAGATCCTTAATGGGGACAGACATTGGTGTTTTGATTAGTGGAATCGATTTAAATCATCAATACAAACATTTTCTCTTCTACAATGTTTAACAAAATATGTCTCGTTCTCTAGATATATTGTATCAAAGTTTGAGATATTTGGCCCCTAAAAATCCCTAATTACGTCATAAATGGGTGTGGCATTGAGGTTTTCAGATTGATATTGTTACAATCAACAACTTTGCTTCTATAACGCATTACAAAATCTTTAAAGTTTTTAAGTTATTTGTCATGGAGTTTAGGAGTATCTTGGCCCCTAATTTAAAGGGCCAAACCCTTTTTCTATAGTTCATTGAAAAGGTCTTAAGAATACTATTATTTTTGTTTCGTAAACCTATCTAAAATTGTTGTTCATTTTTGAGATACAAACGATTGGGTATTTTAGGGGCCAGCCCTGTAGATCCTTAATGGGGACAGACATTGGTGTTTTGATTAGTGGAATCGATTTAAATCATCAATACAAACATTTTCTCTTCTACAATATTTAACAAAATATGTCTCGTTCTCTAGATATATTGTATCAAAGTTTGAGATATTTGGCCCCTAAAAATCCCTAATTACGTCATAAATGGGTGTGGCATTGAGGTTTTCAGATTGATATTGTTACAATCAACAACTTTGCTTCTATAACGCATTACAAAATCTTTAAAGTTTTTAAGTTATTTGTCATGGAGTTTAGGAGTATCTTGGCCCCTAATTTAAAGGGCCAAACCCTTTTTCTATAGTTCATTGAAAAGGTCTTAAGAATACTATTATTTTTGTTTCGTAAACCTATCTAAAATTGTTGTTCATTTTTGAGATACAAACGATTGGGTATTTTAGGGGCCAGCCCTGTAGATCCTTAATGGGGACAGACATTGGTGTTTTGATTAGTGGAATCGATTTAAATCATCAATACAAACATTTTCTCTTCTACAATGTTTAACAAAATATGTCTCGTTCTCTAGATATATTGTATCAAAGTTTGAGATATTTGGCCCCTAAAAATCCCTAATTACGTCATAAATGGGTGTGGCATTGAGGTTTTCAGATTGATATTGTTACAATCAACAACTTTGCTTCTATAACGCATTACAAAATCTTTAAAGTTTTTAAGTTATTTGTCATGGAGTTTAGGAGTATCTTGGCCCCTAATTTAAAGGGCCAAACCCTTTTTCTATAGTTCATTGAAAAGGTCTTAAGAATACTATTATTTTTGTTTCGTAAACCTATCTAAAATTGTTGTTCATTTTTGAGATACAAACGATTGGGTATTTTAGGGGCCAGCCCTGTAGATCCTTAATGGGGACAGACATTGGTGTTTTGATTAGTGGAATCGATTTAAATCATCAATACAAACATTTTCTCTTCTACAATGTTTAACAAAATATGTCTCGTTCTCTAGATATATTGTATCAAAGTTTGAGATATTTGGCCCCTAAAAATCCCTAATTACGTCATAAATGGGTGTGGCATTGAGGTTTTCAGATTGATATTGTTACAATCAACAACTTTGCTTCTATAACGCATTACAAAATCTTTAAAGTTTTTAAGTTATTTGTCATGGAGTTTAGGAGTATCTTGGCCCCTAATTTAAAGGGCCAAACCCTTTTTCTATAGTTCATTGAAAAGGTCTTAAGAATACTATTATTTTTGTTTCGTAAACCTATCTAAAATTGTTGTTCATTTTTGAGATACAAACGATTGGGTATTTTAGGGGCCAGCCCTGTAGATCCTTAATGGGGACAGACATTGGTGTTTTGATTAGTGGAATCGATTTAAATCATCAATACAAACATTTTCTCTTCTACAATGTTTAACAAAATATGTCTCGTTCTCTAGATATATTGTATCAAAGTTTGAGATATTTGGCCCCTAAAAATCCCTAATTACGTCATAAATGGGTGTGGCATTGAGGTTTTCAGATTGATATTGTTACAATCAACAACTTTGCTTCTATAACGCATTACAAAATCTTTAAAGTTTTTAAGTTATTTGTCATGGAGTTTAGGAGTATCTTGGCCCCTAATTTAAAGGGCCAAACCCTTTTTCTATAGTTCATTGAAAAGGTCTTAAGAATACTATTATTTTTGTTTCGTAAACCTATCTAAAATTGTTGTTCATTTTTGAGATACAAACGATTGGGTATTTTAGGGGCCAGCCCTGTAGATCCTTAATGGGGACAGACATTGGTGTTTTGATTAGTGGAATCGATTTAAATCATCAATACAAACATTTTCTCTTCTACAATGTTTAACAAAATATGTCTCGTTCTCTAGATATATTGTATCAAAGTTTGAGATATTTGGCCCCTAAAAATCCCTAATTACGTCATAAATGGGTGTGGCATTGAGGTTTTCAGATTGATGTTGTTACAATCAACAACTTTGCTTCTATAATGCATTACAAAATCTTTAAAGTTTTTAAGTTATTTATAATATACTTTACGAGTCTCTTGGCCCCAAGTTCAAGGGGCCAGCCCCTTTTTCTTGATATCGATGAAAAGAACTTTTCATATTCTACCACTTTTGTTATATATGTCTTAACAAAATATCAACTGATAAAAAGATACAGATCAAAACGTGTGATAATTTTGAATCAAAATTCGGACCCAATTTTCGAGCCATAGCGAGCTCCAAGAAATGGCGCCACAGGAGTAAAACAAAAACAATGGGCACAACTTCAAACTATGGTCTAACTATCCTGAAAATGTTATATTCATATCTCTGATAGTTTTTGAGTTTTTGTGTGCACAAAATAGGTCGTAAAAATGAACAAAATTGCCGATAAATCGGTACCGGAAGTGACGGCAGGAAAATTATCAAAAATGTATGAAGATCATATGAAGTCCAATCATCTGTGAAAAAATTGTGGAAATCGGTCGAATAGTTTTCGAGAAATCGCGTGCACAAAATTTGTGGAAAAGAAAAATAATAATAACTAGATACGATCTCGTTACGAGTAACGAGTAGGTCTTCCGTTCAATTTTTTAAAAAAGTTTAAGGACTTCGGCTCCTATAAATCCCTAATTAAGTCATAAATGGTTGTGGCAAAGAGTTTTTCAAACAGACTTTGTTACGATCAACAACTTGTCTTCTATAATGCATTACATAATCTTGATCGTTTTTAAGTTATTTGTAATAGTGTTTACTAGTATCTTGGCCCCTAATTTTAAGGGCCAGCCCCTTTTTCTTGAGTTCATTGAAAAGGTCTTAAGAATACTATCATTTTTTGTTCGTAGACCTATCAAAAATTGTTGTTAATTTTTTAGATATAAACGATTGAATATTTTAGGGGCCAGTCCTATAGATCCTTAATGGGGACAGACATTGGTGTTTTGATAAGTGGAATCGATTAGAACCATCCATGCAGACATTTTCTCTTCTATAATACTTAACAAAATATTATTTTTATTACATTCCTTCTCTAGATATATTGCGTCAAAGTTTAAGAACTTTGGGCCCTAAAAATCCCTAGTTACGTAATAAATGGGCTGGCAATGATTTTTTCTGATAGATATTGTTATGATCAACAACTTTGCTTGTATAATGCATTACAAAATCTTTATCGTTTTTAAGTTATTTGTAATAGAGTTTACGAGTGTGTTGGCCCCTAATGAAAGGGTCCAGTCCCTTTTTCTTGATTTTGTTGGAAAGGTCTTAAGGATAGTAACATTTTTTTGTTCTTACACCTTTCTTAAATTGTTGTTCATTTTTGAGATATAAATGATTGAATCTTTTAGGGGTCAGCCCTGTAAATCCTTTATAGGAACATACATTGGTGTTTTGTTTAGTGGCATCGATTAAAATCATCAATGCAGACATTTTCTCTTCTACAATGCTTCACAAAATATGTCTCCTTCTCTAGATATATTGCGTCAAAGTTTAAGGACCTCGGCCCCTAATAATCCTTAATTTCGTAATAAATGGGCGTGGCAATGATATTTCAGATAGACATTGCTACGATCAACATCTTTGCTTCGATAATGCATTACAAAATCTTGATCGTTTTAAAGTTATTTGTAATAGAGTTTACGAGTTTATTGACCCCTAATTAAAGGGGCCAGCCCCTTTTTCTTGATTTTGTTGGAAAGGTCTTAAGGATACTAACAATTTTTGTTCTTACACCTATCTAAAATTGTTGTTCATTTTTGAGATATAATTGATTGAATCTTTAAGGGGTCAGCCCTGTAAATCTTTAATGGGGACAGATATTGATGTTTTGATAAGTGCAATCGATTAAAATTATCAATGCAGACATTTTCTCTTCTACAATGCTTAACAAAATATGTCTCCTTCTCTAGATATATTGCGTCAAAATTTAAGGTTTTTGGCCCCTAAAAATCCCTGGTTACGTAATAAATGGGCGTGGCAACGATTTTTTCTGACAGATATTGTTATGATCAACAACTTTGCTTCTATAATGCATTACAAAATCTTGATCGTTTTTAAGTTTTTTGTATTAGAGTTTACGAGTCTTTTGGTCCCTAATTAAAGGGGCTAGCCCCTTTTCCGTGATATCGGTGAAAAGAACTTTTCATACTTTACCACTTTTGTTATATATGTCTTAACAAAATATCAACTGATAAAAAGATACAGATCAAAACGTGTGAAAATTTTGATTACAAAACCGTACCCAATTTTCGAGCCATAGCGAGCTCCAAGAAATGGCGCAACAGGAGTAAAACAAAAACAATGGGCACAACTTCAAACTATGGTCTAACTATCCTGAAAATTTCATATTCATATCTCTGATAGTTTTTGAGTTTTTGTGTGCACAAAATAGGTCGTAAAAATGAACAAAATGGCCGATAAATCGGTACCGGAAGTGATGACAGGAAAATTATCAAAAATGTTTAAGGATCATATGAAGTCCAATCATCTGTGAAAAAATTGTGGAAATCGGTCGAATAGTTTTCGAGAAATCGCGTGCACAAAATTTGTGGAAAAGAAAAATAATAATAATAATAATAATAATAATAATAATAAGAAACAGTACGAAAACAATAAGGTCTTCCGTTGGAAACGGAAGACCTTAACTAGATCTCGTTACGAGTAACGAGTAGGTCTTCCGTTCAATGTTTTGAAAAGTTTAATGACTTTGGCTACTATAAATCCCTAATTAAGTCATAAATGGGTGTGGCAAAAAGTTTTTCAAGCAGACATTGTTACGATCAACAACTTTGCTTCTATAATGCATTACAAAATCTTTATCGTTTTTAGGTTATCTGTCATGGAGTTTAGGAGTATATAAAGGGCCAAACCCTTTTTCTAGATTTCATTGAAAAGGTCTTAAGAATACTATTATTTTTGTTTCTTAAACCTATCTAAAATTGTTGTTTATTTTTGAGATACAAACGATTGAGTATTTTAGGGGCCAGCCCTGTAGATCCTTAATGGGGACATACATTAGTGTTTGATCAGTGGAAGCGATTAGAACCATCAATGCAGACATTTTCTTTTCTACAATGCTTAACAAAATATGTCTCCTTCTCCAGATATATTGCGTCAAAGTTTAAGGACTTTGGCCCGTAATAATTCTTAGTTACGTAATAAATGGGCGTGGCAATGATTTTTTCAGATAGATATTGTTATGATCAACAACTTTGCTTCTATAATGCATTACAAAATCTTGATCGTTTTTAAGTTATTTGTAATAGAGTTTACGAGTGTCTTGGCCCCTAAGTAAAGGGGCCAGCCCCTTTTTCTTGATTTTGTTGGAAAGGTCTTAAGAATACTAACAATTTTTGTTCTTACACCTATCTTAAATTGTTGTTTATTTTTGAGATATAAATGATGGAATCTTTTAGGGGCCAGCCCTGTAAATCCTTAATGGGGACAGATATTGGTGTTTTGATAAGTGCAATCGATTGGAATCATCAACACAGACATTTTCTTTTCTACAATGCTTAACAAAATATGTCTCCTTCTCTAGATACATTGCGTCAAAATTTAAGGATTTTGGCCCCTAAAAATCCCTAGTTACGTAACAAATGGGCGTGGCAATGACTTTTTCAGATAGATATTGTTATGATCAACAACTTTGCTTCTATAATGCATTACAAAATCTTGATCGTTTTTAAGTTATTTGTAATAGAGTTTACGAGTGTCTTGGCCCCTAAGTAAAGGGGCCAGCCCCTTTTTCTTGATTTTGTTGGAAAGGTCTTAAGAATACTAACAATTTTTGTTCTTACACCTATCTCAAATTGTTGTTCATTTTTGAGATATAAATGATGGAATCTTTTAGGGGTCAGCCCTGTAAATCCTTAATGGGGACAGATATTGGTGTTTTGATAAGTGCAATCGATTGGAATCATCAACGCAGACATTTTCTTTTCTACAATGCTTAACAAAATATGTCTCCTTCTCTAGATACATTGCGTCAAAATTTAAGGATTTTGGCCCCTAAAAATCCCTAGTTACGTAACAAATGGGCGTGGCAATGATTTTTTCTGATAGATATTGTTATGATCAACAACTTTGCTTCTATAATGCATTACAAAATCTTGATCGTTTTTAAGTTATTTGTAATAGAGTTTACGAGTGTCTTGGCCCCTAATTAAAGGGGCTAGCCCCTTTTCCTTGATATCGGTGAAAAGAACTTTTAAAATTCTACCACTTTTGTTATATATGTCTTAACAAAATATCAACTGATAAAAAGATACAGATCAAAACGTGTGAAAATTTTGATTAAAAATCCGTACCCAATTTTCGAGCCATAGCGAGCTCCAAGAAATGGCGCCGCTGGCGTATAAAAATTACATGGTGCACAACTTCAAACTATAGTCTACCTATCCTGAAAGTTTCGTTGTCATGTATCTAATAGTTTCTGAGATCAGCTCTGCACAAAATGGGTCGTCAAAAATTACAAAATCGGCCGTAACTCGGTACCGGAAGTGACGACAACGCAAATTTCAAAAACATATAAAATTCAGATCACATCTCATCATCTGTGAAAAAATGGTCGAAATTGGTTGAATAGTTTCTGAGAAATCGCGTGCACAAAATTTGGAAAAAAAAATAATAATAATAATAATAATAATAATAATAAGAAACAGTACGAAAACTATAAGGTCTTCCGTTGGAAACGGAAGACCTTAATAAGAAACAGTACGAAAACAATAATGTCTTCCGTTGGAAACGGAAGACCTTAAAAACCCAATTGTTTTCTATAAAAAAGAAGATTAGAATCAAATTTGGAAAAAGGAAACATCAGATTCTATTTTAAGTGAAATTTATATTTTTATTACATTTTATATCATAAAATTCTGTGTAGCATATTAAATACTGACTTTTTGTGTGTTTATGGGTATTAGTAAAACCCTGTCACCCAATTACAGTCATAATGCAGAAGAATGGTTATGAAGTCTAAATGATTTTATGATAATCTAAGCATTTACTTGGAATTTTAATTATCTAATTAAGGTTGGTCGCGATTTTAAAATATTGCTGGTATGACATAATAGAAGCCCTTACGGAAGTTTAAAATATGTGCTACATGATTGATAGACTTTATAAATAAGATTAATTGAATTCTAAATAAATTCTCCTATTCACCATGTAAGACACAGGCTGTAGACATCAGGTCAGGTGATATGTGGGGGGAAGTTTGTCTGATTGTTGTCTGTGCCAGCATCACAAAACACTCCATCGTCTCCAGAACCACCCGCATCTCCTGAAAAAAAAAATTATCCACCCAATCAATGAGAATAATAACCACTCCACTGTCTTCTCATAACCATTAACAATTTTAACATATATGTTGTAAAAAAATTTCAAAAACAGAAAAGAATTTTATCAATTGAAAACTGAATATGAATTTATTTTTTAACTAAGAATTAACAGTTTGTGAAACTTGGAAGGCCCCAAAGGGTTCCGGTGACTTTTGGTAAAAAAAATCCATGACTATGCATTTTGATATGATAATGATATCAACAATATCAGAGACTATATATACGACTACATCAGTGATAATTTAAAAAATGTTTAACTATGTCGATTGTCCCTGCCAGAGTCAATGTTGTTCAATGCATACTGGTTTGATTGTTTAAATATTTAAACACCCCCCCCCCCCCCCACCTCATCTGCCTTTGATACCAACCCCTTCCAGTCGGTCATCTTGAGCCAGGTCAAGTGTCAGGAGGGTGGTGGCACACATCTGATTGACACCCGCCCACAACTTCTCCGTCTGCTTCTTTGTATAGCCATCAAATATGTCTGTCAGGTTCTTCTTGTGCTAAAATTATATTAAATAATGCAAGTATAAATGATTATTATCTGTTACTTTGTTTTGTAAACTGATCGACTGTTTGTTGAGTTTAAAACATACGATTTAAACAGTAAAATACAATTTAACAACAAATAGCCCCTTCATATATATAAATTTGTATCATCATGGTATAACTATATCTATGGCAGCTGTATAATATATTGGCCTTCGAACTATTGGTATTCTGAGATGAAAAATTCACTATTTTTTTTAAAGAAGTGCGAAGGGAAACATTCCAGACAGAACAATATGTCAATTGAGCAATTCAAAGTAAAACTAGCACGTGTTATTTGAACTTACTTGCAAAACAAAAGTCAGCAATTCCTTGGAAGCATTCTTCGAAGAAATGTGGAGCAATTCTTCTCTCTTTTCCATAATCTTACAGTCGCCTGTATATGTTGTTTTTGTATTTTGTTCTTTAAAATTACGCGCCAACTGTTCAGCTCATCCGGTTGACTACCGAGCCCGAACCGAATAGCCAGTCGCATGCACATCATATATTTATAGAAATGAAATAAATAAATAGATAGATAAATAAATAATAAGATAAAATTTGAAAAATATAATAATTTCAACAGTTATTCAATAACACCTTTATTTTGATCTGAACATGTACACTGATATGATTAAAAATAGAGGTTATTTCTTTGTTGATAATTAACCTATAATAACAAACGTATTCCCCGAACCAAGTTAAACATTTTCTTCATAACATTATTAATCAAACCTTTTGTAACATGTGGGTGTACAAAACATGAGTTCTTAAATCCAACTGGCTTTCCATAACCCCCTCCCCCTAAAATCTTAGCCAAAAATATAAGCAAAAACCTATATGGTAGCCCCCCCCCCCCCTCCCCTAGCTGGATGGTAAGACTTGCTATACACCACCACTCAAAGAAAACGGCATGTTAAAGTAAAACAAACTTCAAAAATTAAATCCTATGGGGGTTTCCCCTGTCTTTACCAATAACTGATACTTAGATAAGCCAGTAAGTTCCAAAATAAATAAATAAATAAATATCCTTAGCTTAATATTTTTTTCAGTGAAAAAGTAACCTATTGTATCATTATTCTATGAATATATATGTTCTTGCATGATTTTGAAAAATGTTTACAGTTCGAACTAGCTCATGTGATGTTTTTGTTTACGTTTTGGATGTTGAATAGAAAATTCCAGCTTTATACCTTAAGTAAAACGAAATAGCAGATAGAAAAATAAGATTGAAAAAGAACGTTTTCGAGCCACTGTAAACAAAACCATGGCACGAGCCTTGTTTCTATAACAAAGAATCGTGAACTCTGTATCTTGCTTATAACTCTAGCCACGACTGACACTCAAACTTTTGTTTTTCGTTAGAAATACGTACACATTACTAAAACATTGGAAACAATAAAAACAGAAAAATAAAATTTGACCAAAATCGTGACCATGCCCGTTTAAACTCAAGGACAGACCTAGTTGTACTTGGATTTTGTCTACGACTTTTGTCGAATTTTATCGAAACGAACTCTGGGGGGGGGGGGGGGGGGGGGGGGGTTGCTTATGCTACACCCTCAACGTCCAGATCAAATTTTTAGAGCAGGTCTCATATCTAAGTTTTTTTTAATGGTCCTAACGTCACCTAGCATTTTTTGATGATGCATCTGTGAAACTCAATGATTAAACAGACTAAGATGCTGAATTTGGGCTATCCTGGATTGCAATAAAGCTTATTACTTGTTACTGGTCATATTTTTATCAAACTTGTATTGATTCGTCTTGTGATTCTTAGGTACTTGACAGGCTTGAATTATATAGTAAATCTGGTTTCAGATACCGAAAAAGATTGAATATTGAAAACCTTTCCAATGTCATTTCACTTACAGCTCCTGCCTTACTCAAACGTGACGGGTGAGTGTGTGATATATATTTAAAGGGACATGGTCACGATTTTGGTCAAATTCTATTTTTTTATTTTCATTGTTTGCAGTGCTTTAGAAATGCATTTCTAATGATCGACCAAATTTTGAGTGTCAGTCGTTGAGTTACAAGCAAGCTCACATATATAGAGCTCACACTTCTTTGTCATGTAAACAAGGCTCGTGCCCTGTTTTTGTTTACATAGTAAACTATGAATTATATTTATAAATCATATTTGTATTAAAAATTACAGGTTTTCCCCCTTGCTTAATTATTAAAATAAAATAAGTGAATTTGTGTTAAACATAAAAAATAAAGCAAATGAATGCCGTATCAGTGGGGCTTACTTTTATTGTGCCAGCACCTAGGAACTTTGGTTTTAAAATGCTGTATCCAGAAAACTCGGATTTTGTGTGTTTGTTTGTTTGGAGGAGAAATGTTTTCTTCAATTGTGTTTTAAAAAAATATTTTCTATACATTTAAAGTTATATCACGCACCTGATTACAATCATGTTATTGATTAGAAAAAATAATGCATTGAAATCTGTCCGATGCATGGTTTATTTGTGTCCGATCCATGGTGAAATGAAGATATGGAGCTAAAATGACCTTGGAGTTAATAGATCAAATTTCCAAAACTAATTTTAATAAAAATTTGTTTTAAAACTATCTCTTATCACATATTACAATTTGAGGGCATCCCTCTAGTAAATGAACCTGCATTTGAAATCACCACATCAAACCAGATGTACATTTTCATTAAACCTCATAGATTTTTTGTATATATTACACATGTTTAAAAATTAAAAAAATTTAAAAAAAATTAAATTTAAGTATGTATGCAAGGATTACAATACAAGAAAGTGATGCTGTCATATAAATATTAAGTGCCATTTATTCCGGTAGGATATTTCAATTATCCTATAGGAAAGTTTTTTGCAATTTAAACTTCTTTGACTAGCGTAAAACACTAACACATTTTAAAATGGCGTTGGGACGATGTTTAAAACTTTAATTTTATTTTTTGTATTCATCGATGGTTTTATATGTGCCTTTAAGCTGATCAAAATTTTTAAAAATTTCACAGCATTCCATTCTGTCTATCGTTAAAACATGAAAATACCTGTTATATGTTAAAGATTAATGTTGGTGATTTAAATTACGTGCTATTGAAATACAGTACATAGGGTTATTTCGCCCCGTGTTATCCCCCTCTTAATTTTCAAACAGTTTCGTCCCGTTTTGAATTCGCCCAGACAGAGTTGTGGTTATAGAGAGATAATATTAGACATTGGAATTCGCCCAGTCTTGAATTCGCCCGCTGACAACGAGGGCGAAAGGGGCGAAAATAAAACGGACGAATATTTCCCTGTATACAGTAGTCGATTTGTAAAGTACAGGATAATGTTCAAGAGAGTAAGGAAAATGGGTGGTGTTGTATATGTAAGTAATATTAAACAAAGTAAGTAAAATTTGGTATGCTGTATTAATATTTTTACTTATCATCTAGGTCAGATAGATTCTTTAAAATTACATGTATTAGATAGTTTAATACCATTTAAATTATAAACAGATATGTGACAATTTTGAATTAAAAGCAATTTTACATCTGATTGAACAGAAAAAGTTTTTATATCAGAGGTTTAATTTGTTTAAAATTTCAACTGTATTCAGGCGATTGAAATTATCATATTTATTTTTTCTTAACCAATGGACAAAAATAGGTATAAGGATGTACAGAAATAAAGTATACTATCAATCTCAAATTATACACTTTAAAACCAAAGGTGCACACTGCTATCGGTTTTTGGGAGTTGATTTTAATCAACTCTCCTTCAGTTACTCTGGAGAGCCGGAAATGAAACTGTCTGGATCTAAACACAAATTATCGCCACTGACTAGACTTAATACTTAATATGATAAAAAAAACCCAAAACACATTACACGTAATTGAGGTCTTTAAACATTTTGATCAGAAAAAAAAAATTGTTAGCGAAATGATTTTCAAAAACTGAAGCAGGTCATGCAAAATATGCCATAAAAAGAAATTCAGAGAAATTGAGATTATCTGTTTGCAAACCAGGCAACAAGATTCTTCATAAACAAATAGATCTGCCAATGAATTTTGAACTGAAAACATAAATAACTGTTACATGATCAGAACAGTTTGCAGCACTAGATGAAGATGACAAAGATATATTAAACACAGAATTTTCGAAATTGAAAACAAAATAATTTTGGAAATTTAGAAACTACAGGAATAAAATGATGTTTCATTAATACATGCATGCAAATCCAGGAATGGTGAGTTCAGAAAACAGATGATTGTGCTCTTCACAAACTCCTTAGTTCCCAAATCAGAAAGCAAAAAAGCTTCATAGAATATTAAGAAATTATACCAGAGAAACAAAATTTCACAATTAGTGTTCCAGTTGCGGAATCGTCTTTAATAAATTCTCTTCTTGATGAGTTTACCGTCTTTACTTCTATAACTATCTAATAATGAAGGTTCCTGAGAGAGTTGCATATCCACAAAATCATTTGTTTAATGATCCAATTAAATTAGGTTCCTAAAGAAGGCTTTTTAATCAATTAGGTAAAAACTGTTGGTCACGTAGAAGAAAACATGCAAGTAGCGAATCAGATATACATATTATCATGAGTTCTGTAAACGGGCATAACTTTGATGTAATGTACATACATGTACTTGCAAATAGCTTGATTAAACGTTCAGTTGAAGTTCTCATGAGATATTTTGATTTAACTCTATACATGAATATCAAAATGTATGAATGCCATGTGGTGATAACTATCTAATAATGAAGGTTCCTGAGAGAGTTGCATATCCACAAAATCATTTGTTTAATGATCCAATTAAATTAGGTTCCTAAAGAAGGCTTTTTAATCAATTAGGTAAAAACTGTTAGTCACGTAGAAGAAAACATGCAAGTAGCGAATCAGATATACATATTATCATGAGTTCTGTAAACGGGCATAACTTTGATGTAATGTACATACATGTACTTGCAAATAGCTTGATTAAACGTTCAGTTGAAGTTCTCATGAGATATTTTGATTTAACTCTATACATGAATATCAAAATGTATGAATGCCATGTGGTGATAACGAACAGTGTTCAAATTCAAAAATCCAAAGGAAAATTACAAAATGGGAGCAGAGCAAACACGGACCTCTTAAAAAAAAGAAATCGAGATAGGATCAGGTGCCATGGAGGAGTAAGCATCCTCTGCCGACCGGTCACACCCGCCCTGCGCCCAATGTCATATCGGTAAAAATGTTATGATCGGGGAAATTGTCGTAATTTTGGAAAAGTATCATGATCGGGAAAAAAGGAGAAAAATCCGCGGACAATTCGGTATTCAATCAATAGTCTAAAGCAGAGCAAACAGGGACCTCTGGAAAACCTCAGAGGCAGGATCAGGTGCCATGGAGGAGTGAGCATGGTGAGCATAGTGAATTAAATTTGAGCTTTTATAATCGTTTATGATTAATCATCATATTTTACACATATTTACGTGTATTTCAGTTAAGTTGATAACTTATGAAATCAATCAAATCCACAATATTGTGAAAGCTAAAAAATTGACAACGGTATGTAAGGATATTTGAGTTACGATAGAAATGAACGTTTAATGAATTTTAAATATCAGCCATGACAACTAGGGTCCGTTTTCTACAGTAGAAAACCATTCCAGACCTGTAGATCTACGACCCCCTATACGTGGAAAACTGACCCTCATAGAAAGTTGACCTCGCTTACAAACTACATAGAAATTATAGAAATTAGAGGAGATACGTGTAGCATTGATGTTTGGGAAAGGGGGCAGCGAAAGCATATAAAAGATGGATGCGACAACGTTTTGCCCTGTTTTGCCCTGTTACATATATAACATCAGATTGAACAAAAAGATGTCTGTGTTTAACTTAAACTAAAAGTACTCGTCAGCTTGCCTTATGGTGCCCCTTCGCTAATCAATTTTAGTGTTTTGTCCCCCCCCCCCCCCCCCGCCCCAAAGGTATATGTACATGCATGATGATGCGCTCGCTTGTGATCCCGTTTTGCATAACTAAAGACGGTAATGATGCGACAGCTCGCGTCTGCTCGTTCTGCTGAATAGGCCTCACTATTATAGAAGATGATTTCATAGACAAACCTAAATAATGACCTCTGTGAGAGTATGTACATGTATCGCATATTTTTAGAAGAAAAAACCCAGAAGACAGATGTTAAATTTCGACGAATAAAGCGGATATTTTTTTTTTATATCTGTTCTATTTAACTATATAGTGAATGTCTGACAACCAAACAAAACATCGTTACACCGACAGACTTATGTTACAGGTACGCATTCACATCTTGTGAGTGAGGACTTTTGGTCTCAAATTTGGACTGGTCTCTACAAAAATGTTTGGACTCAATTTGATTTTAATATTTTCTTTACATATTTTATTATTTTATTGATCTTAAGTTCAATACACATGAAACATTACACTAGATGCTTTTAAGAGTCTTATAATGATAGTTCTATTGAACATGTTTATGACTACAGATATGAATGATTGATTCTAATAGATTTTGAGAAAGTCTGCTTTTGATTTGATTTGAACATATTTTATCATGCAAATATATGTTACATTAAAAGTTTAAAATCGAAGATTTCTAAACTTAGGGATTGTTATAGATAAGTTTAGAAATCTTCGATTTTAAACTTTTAATGTAACAGGTTATAGATTAAAAATTTACCAGCTGCTATGAGAACACAATTTTGAGTTTTCTGTTAGATTGCTGGACAATAGAAGTGTGAAATTATCGTAACAGCTATATATATAGCTATATATATATATATATATATATATATATATATATATATATATATATATATATATATATATATATATATATATATCTGTGTGTGAGGGTGTGTGTGAGGGTGTGTGTGTGTGTGTGTGAATGTTTATTTTTCTTGCATGCCATTACCATCTCTTTGTTAAAAGAAAGCAATGCCTGACAAAAAAATGTAGCATAGAATAGTTTAAGAGGAAGAGTACGGTTGGGCTTACATTGCTGGAACCCCGCACGTTAGCATAGAGAGTAATGTTGGGCTAACTGTGCTGGAACCCCGCACGTTAGCATAGAGTGTTATGTTGTTGGGCTAACTGTGCTGGAACCCCGCACGTTAGCATAGAGTGTTATGTTGGGCTTACTCTGCTGGAACTCCGCACGTTAGCATGAAATAATATGTTGGGCTAACTGTGCTTGAACCCCGCACGTTAGCATAGAGTGTTATGTTGGGCTAACTGTGCTGGAACCCCGCACGTTAACTTAGAGTGTTATGTTGGGCTAACTGTGCTGGAACCCCGCACGTTAGCATAGAGTGTTATGTTGGGCTTACTGTGCTGGAAACCCGTTGTTAGCATAAAATATTATGTTGGGCTAACTGTGCTTGAACCTCGCACGTTAGCATAGAGTGTTATGTTGGGCTAACTGTGCTGGAACCCCGCACGTTAACTTAGAGTGTTATGTTGGGCTAACTGTGCTGGAACCCCGCACGTTAGCATAGAGTGTTATGTTGGGCTTACTGTGCTGGAAACCCGTTGTTAGCATAAAATATTATGTTGGGCTAACTGTGCTGGAACCCCGCACGTTAGCATAGAGAGTTATGTTGGGCTAACTGCTGGAACCCCGCACGTTAGCATAGAGTGTTATGTTGGGCTAACTGTGCTGGAACCCGGCAGGTTAGCATAGAGTGTTATGTTGAGCTAACTGTGCTGGAACCCCGCACGTTAGCATAGAGTGTTATGTTGGGCTAACTGTGCTGGAACACCACACGTTAGCATAGAGTGTTATGTTGGGCTAACTGTGCTGGAACCCCGCACGTTAGCATAGAGTGTTATGTTGGGCTAACTGTGCTGGAACCCTGCACGTTAGCATAGAGTGTTATGTTGGGCTAACTGTGCTGGAACCCCGCACGTTAGCATAGAGAGTTATGTTGGGCTAACTGTGCTGGAACCCCGCACTTTAGTGGAATGTGTATGAAATGGGACTGTGCTGAATTTCAGCACGTAAGTGTCGATGTTGTGTACAGAATTATATCGGACTGTTCGTGCTTGAATCTCCGCACGTTATTTAGTTTCATTGGAATACCGTATACCGTTATTTCACCAACTTAAGTGAGCATCTCAGAGAAAGTCATGCAATATTACCAAAAACGTCCACAAGCGTTAATCTCATATATTTCAAAAATTGTTTAAAACTGAAAGATTATCCCGTGAAAGTCCAAATTTTGAATTCAATTGCTTGTTGGTGTCGTTCTAGTTTTAGCTGTGACCTACTTTGAATAATGGCCCAAATATGGATTAAAAAACAAGAAAATGTATGGAAAACAATGCAGTTTGAGCACTAAAAAAAGAAAATAATAGGACATTTCTCACAATTTTTTTATTTACATATATGTTACCTAAAACTATATTTTTCATAATACCAGGTTAAATTATTAAAAGCTGCCCATATAGCAATGAAGAAGAGATTTTGAAAACTGGCAGTTTGCCAATATTGCTGGATGTATTAAAAAAACAAACTTTGATAGATGTATAAATATACCTGTAAACGCTTGCATCTTCAAAATTTCTCATGATTTTTAAAGCAGAAGACGTAAGTGTTAATTATCAAAAATCCACTTTTGGACTCTCAAAGATAACTACGCAATGATAATATATTGACTGATACATTCACAAAATAAGCATATTCTAGCAATTCCTTAAATATATTTATATTTAAAAAAATAAGTTCTTAAATTGTTTTTGAAAGAATAAATTAATTCAAAATTGATATTTTCTTGTCACAAATATTTGTTATATTGATATTATCCCTCCCTAAATCTGTAAAATTAATTTTTTTGCTGTGAAATATGATTTGTTACATTTACCTCTCTTTTGATGCAATCTCCAGGCAGAGGAGGTTAAAAAAGTGAAGAAACGCCAAATGGAGGTCACATTGAAAACATGATTTATGACAATGGGGTGAATACAAGTTATTTAATCATTATGACCTTATTATTTTCCATCAGAAGGAACCATGAGATTATTTTAAATTAGCTTGACCTATTTGTTTGGATGAAATGGATGAAAACGCAATAGGTTTAGCTGCTGAATGCCCTGGTATGTGTAACTTTTATATTGGATCCGGAGGATCTGAATGTGATCTTGCAAACATGTGTTCTGTTTATGAGTGTGACAGGAATATTATAAATCACTTTATACAGTTTACATATGCGTGAAGCACCGAGAAGAGTTGGGAGCACGGTGGAAAAGATCAAAGAGAACTTGTTCTTATCCTGGTCATCTGGGTAATATGAAGGCTGATAGAGGGGCTAGTCCAACAATGTGTAAAGAGCTCTGGTTAAAAACAAGACAGATTATACCAGTAGGATCAGATAAGTTATTTTTACATGTACATGTAGATTAAGTTATACATAAACTTCATTGTAATCAATGAATATTGCAGTATAATGTGTACAGAAAATTTAGTCACCTGAATTCATCATATGCATGTTCATGATGTTGAAAGAGTATGCAACATAAAAAATTATGAGAAAATGAGTAAATTTTATAAACAGGTGAGGTCTAGCAGGACCTCTATATAGACCTATAAATATAATATAGATATAAGGGTCTGTAAAGATTGAGAATTACTTGAACAATTGACCTTATACATGTACGTGCACGGATCCAGAACATTTTCCAGGAGGTTGGGGGGAGGGGGGTCGTCTTATTGTGTATTTAATTTAATACTTTGGATCGCTACAATATGTTTGCTTTAAACACTTCTTCTAACTTCAAACATATGAAAAATAAACTAAATCAAAATAACTTTTCACAAACAAAAACATTTGTGAGATTGTGTTACATGCAGTGTAGTAATTGAACTTTGATCTTATGTGCAGTATTTACTTGTAGCAATATGCAAAAGGTGCTCAATGGATCATAAGAAGAATGTGTCCCCATCATACAATGTAGAGTATGTAGATGAACTAGATAATACTTTTGCTATGTTATATTCAGGTATATACATAAATGTAATAAACTGACAAACATGCATGTATACAATTAGAAATTGTAAAGGAATTTTCATATATTCTAATTATTGAAAGCATTGTAACATGTCGAATTATATCATCATAAGTTTACACTTTACGGATTATTTTCATGTCAAATGTTAAGAACATACATGAACCTGTAGATATGCATGCATGAACAATGGATGTGAAGCTTAAGAAATTTTGAAAATTTTAAAACTGTATGTATTGTGATATATTGTACAATACCAGGTTTGTTAACTATAAATATATATGCAACTTGCAATTGTCAATGATACATTTTAGTTTTCAAATGGGTATTATTTTTAAAGTAATTGTTAAGAAGACCTTATTATTTTACTTTCAGAATGGTGTAAACAGATTTGTAGAATTCTTCACACAGGCAACAGCACACAATCAAAAACTCATGGTATCAGACACATTTTTTTCTGTGAAATTTAATGCATTTTCAATATGTAAATGAATTATGCTAAATATTCTTTCTCAGAAAATAACTCGATTTTGGATATTCTCATGTTTTCGCATGAAAATGCAACTTATGCACGTATACATTAAATTTTAAAGCTACATCACCCACATAAAATTCATTCAGAATCAGATCAAAGAATCGTTTTTAGGGGCAAATTAAATCAGCTAGTCTATTCATCTATCTGAATGTAATTCCACATGTCTGTTAGTTAAACCAAATCTTCATACAAAATTAAGAAATATACAACTATTTTTAAGTGTAGCATAAAATCAATCTGAAAAGATTTGCATTATATCTATGTGACCCCGCCCGGATGTGTGGTACATAATTTAGGCGACGGTGCACGTTCATTTGGGGAATTAAGCTCATCGGGAATGAATAAATGAAGAATGCACAAAGTCCAAATGTCAGGATACAAGAATAGTTTATTAAAGATTGAAATATTAAAAAGGCAGGTATTATTAAAAAGCAAGTCTTGTTCTTATCTTGCGGTAATTTAGAAAAATGGGCCTAAACAGATGAAGTGGAAATTGTCTCCTAACACTCTACATGGTTTCCTAGCTTCACCCTACATCCTTTCAGTCTGAAGTCTCCACAGCTAACCCCCTCTCTGTATACTAATTTTTAAAGATTTAATCTTTTCTATGAATTACCTAAATTGCCTGAGGTAAGATTATAACACATAGGGGCTAATACAATAATTAATTTTCTTTGATGCCAGGAAGAAAAAAGTGGTTATGTAACACCCATGCCAGTGTCCTGCTGAGTGCCACAAGCAGTGTCTGAAGTGACAATTATAGAGATTAACAATTACTGTGAAATCACTAAATATCTAAGGGGATTAATAAGTAAACAACAGCTTAGACAACCTTTAGAAATAAATAATAAGGAATGCTTAAGATGTCCATAGAGAATTGCTAAAGTATGGGAACATATATGATAAGAATAAAGTAAAATAATGTAAACTATCAAAATATAAGCTAAAAGTTATCAAAAGTGAAATGGGAGTCATTTCACTGGTGAAATTTCACAAAAAGATTTCTCCTGAAATCTTAAAGAATAATATATCTTAATCCTGCCTTATTTTTATATAGTATGGAAAAAATAAAAACATATATTATCTGATACATGTAGCAGGTCAATTATTTATATGAAAATATTATTAACCTAAAGGCATAAGGTCAGTATAGATAATATTATCAAACACTTAAGAAATCACTAAACCAAATAAAATATACTTTTAAAGTATGAATTCCTAAGGGTGTGGATTCTGAATGAATAATATGAATTCTAAACTAATATACTAGCTACTATATACATGTATATACAAGGGCCCATTATTAAAAAACAACAAAACAAAACAAAAAACAAAGCGCGAGAAGAAAAAAAATGATTAAGACTTGCATGTACAATGCATAAGAAAAATAGGAAACATTGAACAATCATGTCAATAGAGCATTGAAGTTTAAAAGACGTCATTTCACTTTACATCGTTCATAATGAAAACAGATTGTCTTTCTGGAAACAGCCTCATAGTCACATCAGTCCATGGAATGAATAAAGGAAATGAATAAGTACACGTATCACATAATCACAAAAGTCTTGGTTTAAAATTGTTGATTTGATCATGATAAACAATAAGTTATGACATCCCACCAGTAGGGAGTTCCATCATGATGGTAAACAATAAGTCATGGCATCCCACCAGTAGGGAGTTCCATCATGATGGTAAACAATAAGTCATGGCATCCCACCAGTAGGGAGTTCCATCATGATGGTAAACAATAAGTCATGGCATCCCACCAGTAAGGAGTACCATCATGATGGTAAACAATAAGTCATGGCATCCCACCAGTAAGGAGTTCCATCATGATAAACAATAAGTCATGAAACCCACCAGTAGGGAGTTCCATCATGATAAACAATAAGTCATGAAACCCACCAGTAGGGAGTTCCATCATGATAAACAATAAGTTATGACATCCCACCAGTAGGGAGTTCCATCATGATGGTAAACAATAAGTCATGGCATCCCACCAGTAGGGAGTTCCATCATGATGGTAAACAATAAGTCATGGCATCCCACCAGTAGGGAGTTCCATCATGATGGTAAACAATAAGTCATGGCATCCCACCAGTAGGGAGTTCCATCATGATAAACAATAAGTCATGAAACCCACCAGTAGGGAGTTCCATCATGATAAACAATAAGTCATGACATCCCGCCAGTAGGGAGTTCCATCATGATAAAAAAAAGTATATGAGCTATAACATCCCATTGCTATTGGGAGTTCCATTATAGCTTATCAAAGGTGTTCATGGCAATTGGAAAAAAAGGATAGCATCGGTTATTTTGATCTGGAGGCTGTAAATATGGGCATAGGGCAAGGCATGATAAATGATAATTGGCTAAGTACAACCACAATAAATCAACATGTGACACAACAAAATTACCTATAGATTACTTATTCGAAAGAGAAAAAAAATTAGCAGTAGTATTTGAGATACAAATATGTGGCAAAAATGAGTTATGATTTCAAGGTGTAGAAAAATTATTTTGATGGAAAAGTAAGCTTAATTTTTAGGTTACTTGATTTGAAACTACCAGAGTTTCTGCTGGTTCATAACTTACAGGCGTTCTAATGCTATTCAGTAACTTACACACAATGTAGAATTTGTAACATGATTTAAGTTGAAAAGAAGTGAGAATTTAAATAAAAAAAAGAAATACTTTTTGATTTGTGTATATTTGTCCTGGGTCCTTGGAATTTGATGATAGTGCGCTGCAGTCACACTACCTAGCACTATGAACAGGACACAGAATAAATATCAAATGGCCTAATTGGAAAATTATTATAAAGTTTTTAAATTGATTTGTATTATAAAATTTTTAAATTGATTTGTATTCAGCTGAACAATTTAGAAATCTGCATTTGTGTGGAAGAGTTTTACATGATCATAGAGTTTCATTTTAAATGCTAAAATGCCTTCTGGAGATGAGTGACAATTTTCTAAAAGTCTGGCTTTTGAAGGAGTAAGGTGATGCACGAAAAGTGTTGGTCTGTGTTTAAGGAAGAAGACTCTGGACACAGGAAAGTATTCGGTGCTGTTCCAGTTTGTGACTTTGCATCCTTTCCCTGATTTACAGTAACTGATTTCTTTGTCAAGTTTTCTGAAGAAAGGTTTGAACAAATGACTTGAAACTTCATGAGCATATTTTGCATTTGTAGCTTCAGATCCATCCTGATTTTGGAGATAAAACATGATGTGAGTGCCTCTGCGGTAAATAGAAGCATGGTAGACCTCTTGTTTGCTCTTGGTAGGGAGGGAAAGAGCTTACACTGGTTGCTGTTTGTCAAAATATTTTTTGTTGGGTCTCTTCCTTTTCTTTCCCTTTGCATTGTAGAGGGAATGGAAGGTGTCGTTTAAGGTTTTCGGAATTTGGTTTCCATCTTGCCATGAAGTTTGCGGTTCACCTTTGAATTTTATTTTGTAAATTGTTTTCCCTTGGTAAAGGCTGTACTCAAGGTTTCTGTCTATTTGTTCTGTAGAAAATGGTTTTGATTGTTTGTTTTTCGGTTTTTCGCATTTTGAAGTTTTTTGTGTTTATTTTGAATTTTGGCTTGATTCTTTTGTTTAGAAGTTGATGGTTGAGGTGGAGGAATTTGATGTTGGGGATCGTGAGCTGCATTTCTGATGCTTTGGTCATCATCGTCATCATCATCATTGTTATTTTCCTCTACATCATCATCTTCATGGGGAAGCTGATTTTGATCATCAGCTGAAGACTGATCAGCATTAGCTTGCTGCTGGTCAGCATTTGGAGGAGGAATTTCCTCAGTATTTCAGTCGTCCAAATCTTCAGGATTGAGTACGACATCTTGATACTCTGGTAAGAAATAGTGAGGTCTATCATCAGGACTATGACGTTTTTAGTCTTTTGGCATGAACTAGACTCTTCAGAATTTTGTGATCTGAATCTCTTCTGAGTTTGAAAGTATGGGTTGGTCCCTGGTAAATTGCTGAATATGGACCAACTCATTTCTGTAAAAGCTTAGGAGATTTCCCTTTAGGAACATGGCTGCAGTAGAGCCATACTGTAGAGCCAACCATGATATCTGCCTCTTGCGCACGCTTATCATGTTGTTGAGTGTACTTCTGTTGATGTCTACGTATGTTTTCAGGAGCAACCTCTCTGCATATTTTGAGTTGTTCCAGAACGCGCATGAGATGTAACTTGGGTTCTTGCGCCATGGAAGGTTTTGGTGTCAAAGCAACATCAACCGGAAGGCGCATCTTTTGTCCAAACAACAAGTGGAATGGAGAAAACATAGTTGATTGTGTGGCAGGTGTAGATCTGTACGCCATGAGTACATCCGGAATGAATTTCACCCAGTCGGATTGATCCTTGTTACAATACGCTCTTAATGTTTGGCTAATAAAGGAGTTCATCCTTTCACAAGCAGCATTTGTTTGTGGATGGTAAGCACTTGTATAGTGTCTGGTAACTTCAAAGAGTTCACAGAGGGCTTGGACTAATTTTGACATACAATTTTGTCCTCTGTCTGAAATAAGTGTCCTCGGTGCTCTTTGTTTGGCGTTATTGGTAATTCAAGGAAGTCCATATGCCATCTGTTGAAAATGTCCTCAATAGGAAGTCGTCTCAAAGGGATTGGTTTCTGATGTTTAGAGTCCTTGGACTGTTGACATATTTCACAGGTTTTGATATATTTTTCAATATCTGAATACATATTTGGCCAGTAGTATTTAGCTCGGATAGCAGCATACGTGCGCTCATGTCCTTGGTGTCCGCCACCAGCAATGCAGTCATAATATGAAAGTAGAATATCATTTCGGAGGGGTGCAGGTATGCAAAGTTGTCTAATAAGATATTGATCTGGAGGTTGGTTCCTAGCACGTTCCTTGTAAAAGTGAAAAAGAAGTCCATTGATAATTTCGTAATGAAAGGATTTTGCAACTATTGCAGTAGCCTGTTTGATATTTTGCGGTAAGTTTTCTGTTCTTTTGTAATCAATAATGGCCTGGAAATCATGACAAATTTCCCGCAGATGCTGTAGGGTTGGATTGTCTGAAATACGATCATCATGTTGATCGGCTGTATTTAAGGCAAGAATTTCAGGTTTCCTTGGCTGATTGTCCTCTGGATATTCAAAGGTTGTGGCAATAAACTGTTTCGTGGAAGCTTCAATGGATCCAATGGCTGGTAAATCATCATCTGAACGAGAACATGGTTGGTCTGAAGTTGGATACTCACGACGAGATAGACAGTCGGCATTCTGGTTCTTAGTTCCAGGCGATGCTGTATTTTGAATTTTTACTGCTGAAGGAATAAAACCCATCGTCCTAGTCTCTCTAATGCATCCTTATTAGTATTCAACCAACGTACTGTGATGTTGTCTGTGAAGACGGTAAATTCAGCACTGGTAATGTAGGCCTTGAAGGTTTTAATGGCTTCAATCAAAGCAAGTCCCTCTTTATGGTTTATATGCCATCGCTTTTCCTGATCCCTGAGTGCACGTCCTCCAAAGGTGATAACATTCTCAAGTCCTTGTAAATTTATTTGTCCCAAGACATATCCAATGGCAGTATCAGAAGCATCAACAGATAATACAAATGGTTTACTAAAATCAGGAAAGGCAAGGATAGGTGCTGAAGTTAATTTTCTTTTCAGAAGGTTGAAAGCATCAGAGTGTTCTGGCTTCCACTGGAATCTGATGTTTTTCTTGAGAAGATGCAATACAGGAGCACAAATTTTGCTGTAGTCTTTGATGAATTTTCGGTAGTAGTTGCACATCCCAAGGAAGCTGCGGACATGTTTAGAATTTCGAGGTTGTGGGAAGTCAGCTACTGTAGCAATCTTAGCTCTGTCTACCTCAACTCCTTTCTCAGAAATGATGTGTTCAAGATATTTTACTTCTTGGGCAGCAAAGTGACATTTTGCTGGCTGAAGAGTAAGATTGGCTTTGCGAAGTTTTTGAAAGATAAGATCTAAATGTTGTAAATGTTCATCAAAACTTTTAGAAAAAACCAAAATGTCATCAATATAGATGAGAGCAATTTTCCAATTTAGTTCTTGTAAAACTTTTGTCATCAGCATCTGGTAGCTTGTAGGAGCATTTGTTAAGCCGAAAGGGAGTCGTTTGAACTGGTAAAGTCATTGATATGAGATGAATGCAGTTTTGTGCTTGGTTTTCTCATCCAAAGGCACTTGCCAGAATCCACTAGTTAAGTCTAATACACTGAATATTTTGGATTTAGAATCAGCAATTGTGTCAAAAACTTCATCTAATTTTGGAATTGGAAAGGAAACAAGCTCTGTGATGGAATTCAGTTTCCTGTTATCCACTGCAAATCTGTATTGTCCATTAGACTTTTTCACCGTAACGGCTGGACTTTGATAAAGAGAGGTTGATTCCTCAATGACATCATTCTTCAGCATTTCGTGAATCTGACGTTCTGTCTCCTGTCGCATCTTTGGATCCTGGGAATATCTCGAAGTGCGGACTGGCTTATCAGTGTTGGTGATGATAGAATGTCTGTGAAGGTTTGTTTTACAAAGTTCAGAGGCATCTCTGGCAAATACATCTCTGTTTCGTCCAATCAGATGTTGGAGTTGTTGAACTTGAGCAGAAGAAAGATTTTGTTCTTCAATAAAGACTTCTAAGGTTTTGGCAATAGATATATGATCTGTAGTGGAAGCCTTTGACTGACTGGTGTGTTTGTCAGAGGAGTGTGTGTCAAAGCAAATAATGTGATTTTTGTCTATGTTGAACACTTAAGAAACAACAGAATTTGCTTTCAAAAAACTGATTTGTTCAGAGGATTTAGTATCCTATAAGGAAGTGTGTTGTCTACACACGTAGCAATGCATTTGCTTCCAACCAGATTCTTGTTTGTAAGAAGGTTGACTGGTTCAAGGAAGACTTGTGAACCATGATGGATGTTTGAGACAGACAGTGAAAGTGTGCATTCTGAAATAGGTGGAAAAAGAATGTCTGATTGTGCTCGAGCAAGAGAAACATGTTTCTGGTTGTCATGTTGGATATCAGGTGTTGAAATAGAGGCAATGGTTGTTTCGTTGTGAAAAGACACACATATATAGGCGAGATTTATGAAAGCGTTGTTTTGCTCTAGAAAGTCTTGACCTAAAATAATAGAGTGGGGTAAATTATCCAAAATATGAAAAGTATGGGGCATTTTCAAACCATTGACATCTATTTCAAGATCTGTTTGACCTAGAATAGTATGTGATGTGTTGCAAACACCTGTAACAGCTGAGAGATCTGATTTGTAAATGTGGGGATTTTTAAAAAGTTTCCTCAGAAATGTGTTGCAAGCAACAGAAATATTAGCACCAGTATCAACAAGTGCATCGATATGAAAATTAGAGAGTTTTATTTGAATTTTGGTCTTATTGGTAATTGCAGCTGAAATAGTAGCCAAAAAGTTGTTGGGGTTGGAAGTATGTTGGGACATTGATGGGATTTCAAGTGAGTGAGCCATTATCAGTGATAAAAACAGCTACACAATAATCTATAAATGTCAAAAGTAAAAACAATAGAAAGTTATCGAAACTGTGTCACATATGATAAAAGTGGCTGTACTCACCAACAGGAACCGGCACTGTCTCTGTATGGACTTTTCATAAGAATGTCAGAGTCACAAATCACAGTTTTTGACAGCACAGAGATCCTGAAGAAATCCAAAGAGTCCGAGAATGTTTACATCAGTTCACTATGAGAGGAATTCCATAAGATTAGAACCGGATTCTCGACCACTCTGTGACCCCGCCCGGATGTGTGGTACATAATTTAGGCGACTTGCACGTTCATTTGGGGATTTAAGCTCATTGGGAATTAATAAATGAAGAATGCAGTCCAAATGACAGGATACAAGAATAGTTTATTAAAGATTGAAATATTAAA